>JAULJZ010184850.1:0-21860 GCA_032270985.1 Heliamphora pulchella | reverse complement strand
TAAATTTGAATTTTTTAAATACCAAAAAATATTTTTAAAAATTGGTTGGCTTGTGTTCTAATATATGATTTGTTACTAGAGCTGGGATGGTTTTGCTTGAGTTTGTTTGTTCTAATGTACAATTTTTATTTTTAATTTTTAATCTAAAAATTGGTTGGCTGACAGTATGATTTATTTTTAATTGCTTGTTCTAATGTAAAATTGGTTGGCTAACAATTTTTAGTTTTATTTATATTTTTTAATCACGGTTTAATAAAAATTGAGATCTTTCTCATTGGTAACTAACTTAAAAGTTAATTTTTTTGTTTGTTTTTTTTTTTACATTTTTAACTAAAAAACTAAATTGAGTTCAAAGTAAGTTGTTTGGTAACTTAATTTTTAAGTTAGCATTTTTTAAGTTGCTTGTTTGGGTAAAAAGATGCTTTTTTACTTTTTTGTTTAAAGTTGATATTTTTACTATTTTATATATTTAATATTAACAATTATATGTAGTTAGTAGTAGTAGTAAATAGAGATAGAGATATTTTTATTTTTTTATAATACTTATAGTATTTTATTTTGATGATTTAAATAGTTAATTTTATAAAGTTTGTTGGGAAGTTTATTTATTAAAAAATTATCAAATTAATTGAATACCAAAAAATATGTGGTAAGATCACATTAATGATTAATTTTAAAAAGTGATCTGGAGAAGTATGATTTTAAAAGTATACATCATTTTTTTAAAAAAAAAAACAAATCTTTTTCGACTATGTAACAATTTTGTCTTTTTTTGAACTTTTTTTATAGTAATTTTTGTCTTATTTTTGGCTTATTATAGTAATTTTTGGCTTATTATAGTAATTTTCAAAGTATACATCCATTTGGCTTATTTTTGTCTTTTTTGAATTTTTTTATATCTTGATTAAAAAAAATTTACTTTTTCAGCTCGTCTCGATACGAAGAGTAAAAAAGTATAATAATTTGACTAAACGATGAAAAAATTCATTAAAAACAAAATAAGCGAATAAACAATTATCTCAAACAAGACTATATGTTATTTAATTTGGTTATTATAGTAATTTTTATTTTATTATCTACAATTGAAAACAAGCCAACCAATTTTTAACAAATATATTTTTTGAATGTTTTTTTAAAAAATAAGTTTAAAAAATAAAAAAAGTGAAACAAAGCAAATAAAATAAAATAAAAGTTATTTTTCAGTTAAGAAATAGTGAAAATGGAGAGAGAGAGAGAGAGAGAGAGAGAGAGAGAGAGAGAGAGAGGGGGGGTGTTTTTAAGGGCAAAATGAGAAAATCAATAAAAAATTGACAGAATTAAATTTTTCCGGTTAAATCACTGACGGAATATTAACAATTAGGTTAATTTGAAACCGACAATTAAATTAGAGGAGGATCGGTGATATTTCAGAAACCACAGGGATAGTATCTATTTTTGTCAGAAACCAGATAGGTGGTCAGTGTAATTTATCTTATTTTTTTATTATATACACAGGTTGATTGCCACAAATAGGCCTTATTCTACCTAGGAAAGGTCATAACTATCTCTGGTGGGGGGTTTGACAGTTATTGATGAAAAACACATAATATCTGAGATTGAATAAATTAGGGCTGAACCCCATACATCAACCCTATACATCACTGTCTATCAAAGCAAGTGGATTGGTTGCTTTTATTTCTGAAGAAGAAAATGACAAATGAGCCATTTTACTATGCAAACATGGTTCGCATATGTGTGAATTTGAAGGAACAAACAAATTGAAATCCATGAATTTATTACAAACATGAGACAAAATTTTATTGTGGGGATCTCCTACCCTTGACTTGCGTGCCATAAATGATGGGGTACTTTAGCTTCAAGGTGAGTTGAGTGAGAAGGTAGTGGATTTGATGAGGTATGGCAAGCTTCAATGAGGTGGAGGCCCTGCTTACCCTGGCCTTGATGGAGGATCTTCCCCGTGAGCTTATCTTGAATAAAAAAATAAGTAGCATCAAATGAAAAGATGCAGTTGTTATCCTTACATAATTGATGCACCGAGAGGAGATTTGATGATATTTAAGGAACATGAAGAATATTGTTAAGTTGAAATGTGTGAGAAAAGGTAGAGAATGAGGAATTACCAATGTGTGAAATAGGCAGTTGCATGACCATTGCCTACAACCACGAGGTCAGAACCAGTATAGCTACCATGAACACTTAGATTGAAAAAATCTGGAGTTAGGTGATTTGTAGTACCAGTATCAGTGAACTATGGCTGATTGGATGTTTGAGAGGAAGAAGGTGTAGACGCAGCAGCCATAACAACAAGCTTTGGAGGAGGCTGTCGATTGTGCTAAGCATAGTTTATTCAATTGTAACAATCTGGTGCAGTATGACCTAATTTATCATAAATTTGACAAACAAGTCTTGAATCTGTATCATAAATTTTCGATATGGTAAACTTAAGAACTAAATCATATTTAGTTACCAGTTACTTTGAGATCCCTCTATAATATGAGGAATAATTATAGCTGTCATGATTCAAACCCAGAAAATAGGCCGTGACAGGCTAATGGGCTATAGGCCACTCGAGACCCTTCAACAAAATAGCTTAGGGATTTTTTTAAACAAACAGAGAGCAAAATTGTTATTGGGGGAAGCATTTCATTACTAAATATATCCCAGAGCTAGCTATTTGAAACTAAAAATAATATTACAAGTATTCATTTATCTAACCCCACCTCTCGGGCTACAAAAATATTTGTTTTGTAACACAAATATACATGTCAAAACAAAAGTAGCAGATTAAGCAAAGGAATTAATATCCCAAAAACTAGAGTTGTATCATATTCTATATATGATTTAAAAAAAATCATCTGATGAGCACCTGTAAAAATTTAGACTAACCTACAAAAATTTAAACTAACCTATAAAAATTTAAATTAATGTCGTAACCATAAAAACTCACATGGGTACTCAGATATTAAATTGCAAAGGTTTAATCATAGATTTACAAATTTCTAAACAAATTTGTGCAAGATTCAATTTTTGGTTTTAGGCGTCAATTGTAACCATCAAAATCATTTTTACTTTTAAGGTGTCAACTATAACGATCATAACTATATTAGCGTATGCTTATCATGATATTATTTAACGGAAACACTAGTATGTAAAAAAGCAACCCTTAGAATCATAAATGGGAATGATATTAACGCGTGGTCATTTGGCAATGACCTCACCGTTATTACATCATCCTTGCTATATTTGAAACTCGCACCAGCTAGGTACATCGTTCGAACAAAAAATCATCCAGTAATATAATAAATTAGTTTTTCACAATAATATCCACGGTCAAGCAAAAACTATCATTTTCACCATCATCAATAATTTGCAAGTAATAAAAATTTTAAAAACATATCAAGTAATCTAGTATTTGAGAATCACCGTAAAAATGTGCACACAAAATTATGTGAATTTTGATACAAAAAGCTAATCCGAATCTATCACGAAGCAAAGCACCAAACCACATATTACCTATCGTAAGCAATTAAAATAAAAAGAGTGGTACTTAAGCTACTATTTTGTAACGTAAAAATTCTGCCTTTTTTATTTTTCCTTTTTTACTAATGATTAATAGAAATGTTCTTATTCTTTTTCTTATTTTCAATCATTATTTTTTTATTCTTTTTTATTTATACATATATATTTTAGTTTCTCTTTCTAATAAAACAAAAGCACATAGCTATTCACTTAAGACAATATACAATGAAAGTATACCCCTTGAAACCAATTCCCATGCTTCACTCCAGACAATAACATTTACTTTAAGTCCACTTTTTGCCCCTCTCTCTATTTCTATACATGCCTTTTTCTTTAAGATTTAATTAATGATTAGTCCTATTCTTAAGAATTATTTAAGAATTAATCCTATCATAAGCTTTTTAGTATAATAAATCACATTTTTTAAAAATTTTAATTACGTAGAGACATTTTTACCCATACCCTCCTCTCCACCCTTCCCTAAAATCTCTCACCTTATTCCCCATTTTCTCCAAATAGCCACACACAACTTAAAGCTGCTCACTACTGATTGCTCAGAAGCTCAGTACATTACATAGAGCACTAGCCCGCCTTTTTGTTCACGCGCCATTAGGTAGGTAACATGCACTTCATATTCTTCCCTCAACTTGGACATACTGAACTCTCAAAATAGACCATTCTTGCTCAGCAAAACACCATCCCATTTTTATGGAAGCTAAGCATAGATTCCATATACTCGTATCCCTGTTACAAATCCGGTTGGAGATCAATGAAATCTCTTACCAGAACTAAGCCAATCACCTAAATAGTAACTAAACCTCGATCTGAAGTGAAATCCCGAACCTACCACCAGATCTGCACCACCGACTGCGGTTCTCGACCACTGTCTATGATTTTAGACCACCGTCAACCACCAGATCTTTTCCGACGAAACAACACCACCGACCATCGCCCCTTCAAACTAACCGCTGCCACTTCAACCAGATCTAGTCATCACTTATCGTCGCCCTGCTCCTCACCCTTCTCCTCATCACCGTTGCCGCCACTCCTCCTCCTCCTCCTCCTCCTCCTGCATTATCGTTGACCACCAGATCTGGACCATCAACTCCAGATCTGGACCATCAACTCCAGATCTAGTTCATGCCATTACTCCTCCTTCTCATCATCCTCCATCACCGTCGACCACCAGATTTGGACCAATGTCTCCAGATCTAGACTATGTTGCCACTTCTCCTCTTCGCCTTCGCCTTCGCCGTCGCCATCGTTCCTCCTCTTCTCCATCACCGATGTCGCCCCATTCCAGATTTCGTCGTCGACATTACTGCATTCTCCCCCCCGTGAAGTTGTATGGGATACCAAATTTCATCTCTATCTAATTGAAAAGTTTTTCTTATAATTGAAAAAATTTTATCAATTTAATTTTCTCAAAAAATTTGTCCAGAAACTTCAACTGAGAAATTTCTTAGTTGAATACTGTGCCAAATTTGTTCTTTCTTAGTTGAAAGCTATAAGAAATTTTCTCAAAAAAAATTAAACTGAGAAATTTCTTAATTAAATAGAATGAGAAATTTCTCCAAAATTTTAAACTAATAAATTTCTCAGTTAAATGGGAAAGAGAAAGAACAGTCAAAGAATGAGGAGATCGGCATCAAAGAAGGAAGAGAAAATCGCTGGATAAAAAGGAATGACGGGCGTTGGTGCCGGTGCCAGAGAAGAAGATAGGGAAGATCGGAGGCGGGACTGAAAAAAATATTTTTTAGATAAAGTTAGGATGGTTTGGAATTCTAAACTGACTTGATACTAAATTTATTAAAATTTGTTAGATGGAACTAATTCTCTTATAACTTTATAAATTATAACTGGTGTCAAAATTACCTTTTCTTTAATTTTCATTATTATTATTATATTGGCCTCAATGTAACAACAAAAGAACACATACATAAATGAGGTGCTGGAATCGGTGTTTCGAATTCAAATGAGGTGTTGGGATGGTGCATGCAAGGTGGTGGGTGCTTCCATGGTGATGTGAGAGAAACACACGACCAAAGACGTATTTTTTTCAACTCTGATGCAATTTTTCTAGCGAACCAATTATTGGTAGTGGAGACAATTGGTGGCGACCCGAATGTGGTCGCATGGTGATTACAGACCGATCATGATAGTAGCTTAGGAGTCCTGTAGTGGCGGTGGGAGGTGGCCGAAAGTGATTCAGTGGCTATAATATGCAAAAAATTGTAGAGAGAGAGAGTGGGTATTGCCTTGCATGGCAATTTATAGCGGCCGAAGCGGCGATGTGGTGGTGTCGCGAGTGTGTGGGGGTGGTGGCTCACGGTGGCCGGCGGAGGAGTTAGGTGGCCCAAAGCATGCATGGAACCGGTGAGGGGGAGAGAGAAGAGGGTGGAAAGGAGATATAAGCTCTTATTTACGATGTAAGTCTTCTCCGAGGGCGGCGGCGACGACTCATAGTGGCTATGGTGGCTTCCTCAACCTCTGGCACTTTCTTCCTTCTTCATTCCCACCTCTGCAACTGATCTCTCTTCTCTCCCTTTTATTTTCTCTCTCTACAAAATTCCATCCCTCTATTTCTAACCTCTCTCTCTTTGTTTTGAAAAATTCCAAAAAAGTCATCATAGACTAAAAATAATATTTTAAGAATTATTGTGAAACTAAAATTTCAGAGAAAAATTTTGAACCATATTCATGCGCTTCCATTTAGTATTTGTTTATTGAAACACAGTATTGAAACAAAAAGACATTAACATAGAATTCACATATTATCTTAAAAATTTTATTTTGAGTCGAAGACATTCATGATTAGTTGATTTGATAGCTTGGATTTAGTTCGGATTTTTAGAGCTTATTTTTTAGTCTCTCGATCAGATTCATGCCGAACTAATTGAGATTCTTTAGTCATTTTAATATTGATAATAGCCTTGTAGAGATTTTTCAAATGGTTCTTGGTTTTTTATTAAAATTTTATTATATATTTTTTAATAGGAATTTTTGAGAATTATTTTAAATTTCCAGGTAATAAGAGTAAATTAATGGTCCGAATTGTTACAGTTTCTTCCACGATTCCTATTATAGTTAGATCTGCCTCTGCCTTTAGAGTTTTGTAGATTCCGTGCGTGCTATGATCTGTTGGATTAGTTCCTCCATTGTCCTGTGGCTGCAGCATTCATGGCCATTGTATGAACTATTTCTTGTTGATCATTTTGAGTTTCGGTGATGGTGAGCTCTTCTGCATGTAACATGACATAAAGTTGTTCAAGATTAATTGGATCATTTCGTGTGTGAACAATAGATTTTTAAAGAATTGTATTGCTTAGGAAGATCTTTAAGAATAATATGCATAAGTTCCTCATCTTCGATAAATGTTGAGATAACTCCTAATTTGTCTAAGATCCTTAACCTTTCAAAGATACACTTCAATAAGAACATCTCCTTTTCTTGACGCTATAAAGCTCTAATTTTAGATTCAAAATGTTTGTGCGATAAATAGAAGTGAATCTCCTTTCTAAAGCTTTCCATGCTCCATGAGTTGTGTTCTATCCAATAACGAAAGACATAGTAGAGCAAGACCGGGTTGAAATTAATCAAGATTAGCAATGCTTGATCTAATGCCTTCCATTGAAGATACAAACGATTTTCTTCGAAGAGAAGTGCCCCTTTCTCATTGCAAAGAAAATTCCCAAAACAATGCACCGATCCATCAACATAAACCGAAAAAGCATTCAAAACAGATGAAATTTGATATCTCCAAATGGTATAGTTTGATGATTTTAGTTTAACAAGGAGTACGTTTGAGATATTCTAGAGTACCACTATTGGATTTTGATTTTTACCACTGGTATGGAGTTTTGAGAATTGTTTCTCTATGATAACTAAATGGGGAAAATTCGATTCGCCCCAATCCACTGGGCCCATCAGTAGCTTTGGGTCGAGGCGTGAAATATACAGCCTTGGACGGCCCAATCACAGATGACTACCTAGAAGGCTAAACTAACCGTGCCCTGAATAGGAGGTGGGAGTTTGGCTATGGATTTTCATTTAATGCTATATGTCCCAAGTCGTATAACATTTAATAAGATTAGATAGGCGTCGTATAACATTTAATGTGATTGGATTGGGAGATTTTTGTCTTCGAGTGTGATTTGGCTAAGATAATAGAATTTATACTAGGAGTTAGGCCCGAGGTACGGGCCGAGATGCAGGTATTTATGGCGATAAGACTAAATTTAGTCTGCTTTTTCTACCATCGCCACTTGCATGGATAGGTATGGCAGAGCCGTTTTGTAAGGTGACGTGAGAGGTGAAAAATCATCACGATAATAAGGGAAAGAGGCATGCTTGTCTCTACAATAAAAGGGGAGGTCTCTCAAAGCGGAAGGTATGTACATTTTAATATTTGTAGCAAAAACTCTACCCATTTATTTTCTCTGGTTTTCTCATCCTAAAATAGCTCTAACTTTACCATTGGAGTGCTTCCAGCGAGATGCCGCCGGTCAATTCACGTTTGCTCATTTTTGTAGCTTTCACTCTATTGACGAGTTCGCTTAGGCTGGATCCAGCCTATCAAATAAATTGAATTTATCGGTCACCCACGTACATTTGATGCCGTCTGTGAGAATTCAGTTAAACTAGATAGTGAATTGACAATGACAACTCCATCGAAGGTGGCAACTATCCTGGACGAACATGCATTTTCAATTTCCAAAGAAAGATGTCAAGCTCAAAGAAGAGAGGAAAGGAGGCCTCTTTGCGAAACTGCGAAGACCCTGGAACACGATATTACCAAAGAATCAGCGTTGCACGCCATGGGACAGGAGATATTGAGGCTCCGTTCCCCCTTGAAAAAATTGAGAGCAAGTCCCTCAGGCTCAAGTAAGAAGCTCTCATACTGGTGAGCCAAAATCCCGTGGGTAGAAAAGCAAGCTGAGAGAGGCTGAAATTGATCCACAACTGGGGTAGATCCTCAAAGAGTTCACTAAGCAACAAGAAGAGTCGAACAACGAAGGAAGCAGTTACACTCTAGGAAGATAGAGGCGTGATAGAGACACTCTCAAGAGGTGTGAGGAATTGAGATCGGCCCATTACACCGAATCCAATCCAAAGGATTTTTAGGGAGGGCTGGCGACCTCATCCTTTGCCGAACATATAGAAATGGCCGAACCACGCATAAGTTTTGCCCTGCCAAGGTTCAAATACGTTGATGGGCACTCTGACCCGCACACTCATATCAACCACTATAGGCAAATGATGACCCTGTGGAGTGGCAATGATACCCCCATTTAGTCTGGGAGAGGCGGGACTACGATGGTTTGATCACCTCCCCTAATGAGTTAAAGAGATCATTCTAAGGGGTTCATGGCCCGCTTTGTCACCAACACTAAGATTCCAAAGGAAATTGATTCCCTTATGGCACTGCGAAAGGGGAAGAAAGAATCTCTGTGCGACTATACCAAGAAATATTAAGAAGTGTACAATGACATAGAAAATTACAACGAAGAGCTGGCAGCCACCTCATTTAAGCACAGCCTTCAACCAGGAGGGGAAACTAAGGGCATCCCTTACTAAGAAGCCACCTTAAGACATTTCGAGTATGATGAGTCGGGTGGAGCAGTACATAATAATGGAGGAGAACATTGGGAGAGCAAAGACTGAAGTAAAGACAAAAGAGCAGAGGTCCAATCCGAAAAGGCCGAGAAAGGCCAGTCCAGCCAGGGCGAGGAGGCCGAACCCGATTCAACCAAGCAAAAGACCTAGAAGTGAGATGCCGAACATCCCTATCAGGCTAGGTGTCAACAATTTCAAAGGAAGGGATGCCATCAACATCATTTTCAAAGAGTTAATCCATAAAACTTTACCTCAGATCAAGGACATGGCTTACTTCGCGTGACCACCAAGACTGCTAGATTCAGTCATCCAGTTGGCGATAGAGAGGGGAATACGATGGAGATGCTCCTATCACAAAGAAAGGGGCCACAGAATGGAGGACTATAAGGCTTTTAAGAAACATTTGGAGGACCTAGTCAGCTAGGGGAATTCATAAAGGAAGTTGCAGAGAGACAAAAGCCAGCTGCAGTGTCTCAGGTCGACGGTCGATCAGACCAACAAATCACAGAGTCATTCACGTAATTCATGGTCGTGTAGATGTAGGGTAGAAAAACTCCATGCAAGGACATATAAAGAAGCTAAGCCATGTCAAGAAGGCGATAAAAGTACAGGCAACGTGCAGCAAGAGACCGAGATCAGAAGTGTACATAGGGAAGATTTCGTTCTCACAAGGATTTGAAACGGGTGCAGCACCCACACAGTGATGCTCTGGTATTATCTCTCAACCTTTCTAGCTTCGAAATTAAGTGGGTGCTCGTCGACTATGGAAGTTTGGTCGAAATCATGTATTACAATCTTTTTAAAAAGTTTGGCATTAGTGAACGAGACTTGACTTCGGCACACACCCTACATGTTGGGTTCAACTCACAGACCATTTGGTCGTTAGGGAGAGTCACAATCCTAGTTCGGTCGGGGACAATTGAGATTTTGACAAACTTTTTGGTAATGGACGTATCGTCAGCCTACAACGCCATTTTGGGATGAACATGGATGCATGAGTTGAGAGCAGTCCCCTCTACTTACCACCAGATGTTGAAACTCCCCACCAACGAAGTGGTGGAGGTGATTTACGGAGATTAAGTCGCCTCAAAACATTGTTTTGTCACCACCCTTAAAGTCGAGATCTCTACTGAGCAAGTGAAGATTATCGAGGTCTTTGATTAGCTTGTTCTAGAAAATGTTGGTAGGGAGGTAAAGGATAAAGCCATTGAAGAACTTGAGACCATCAAAATCGATCCCAATGATTCAGAGAGATTTTTCCTATTCGGCTTAACCATGGTCGAACGGGAAAGGGGAGAATTGCTTCAACTGTGGCGTAACATAGAGGTGTTTACATAGACTAACCCCGCTTTTAAGCCTATGAAGTAGAAAAGAAGGCGCTCGGCCCCACATCATGCTAAGGTCGTAGCCAAGGAAGTGGGAAAGTTGTTGGAAGCCGATGTAATAAGAGAAGTCCAATACCTAAAATGGCTGTCTAATACGGTGGTAGTCAAAAAGAAGAATGGTAAATGGAGAGTTTGTATGAATTTTATGAGTTTTAATAAGGCCTGCCCAAATGACAGTTTTTCTCTCCCAAAGATCAATCAACTTGTGGATTCGATGGCAAGACAATAATGCGTGAGTTTTTTAGATGCGTATCGGGGATACTACTAGATTTCTATACTTGACCGTGATCATGAAAAGACAGCCTTCATCACTCCGCGAGGAACGTACTGTTACAAAGTGATGCTGTTTGGCCTAAAAAAAGGCCAAGACAACCTTTTAAAGAATGGTAACCAAGATGTTTGTTGAAGTACTGGGAATGACGATGGAGACAGACATAGATAATATGGTGGTGAAATCTACGACGAGAATTGCTTCAACTACGACGTAACATAGAGGTGTTTGCATGGACTAACCCCGCTTTTAAGCCTGTGAAGCAGAAAAGAAGGCGCTCGGCCTCACATCATGCTAAGCTCGTGGCGAGGAAGTGGGAAAGTTGTTGAAAGCCGATGTAATAAGAGAAGTCCAGTACCCAGAATGGCTGTCTAATACGGTGGTAGTCAAAAAGAAGAATGATAAATGGAGAGTCTGCATGAATTTTATGAGTTTTAATAAAGCCTGCCCAAATAATAGTTTTTCTCTCCCAAAGATCAATCAACTTGAGGATTCGATGGCAGGGCAATAATGCGTGAGTTTTTTAGACGCGTATCGGGGATACTACCAAATTGCTATACTTGACCGTGATCATGAAAAGACTGCCTTCATCACTCCGTGAGGTACGTGCTGTTACAAGGTAATGTCGTTTGGGCTAAAAAAATGCCAGGACAACCTTTTAAAGATTGGTAACCAAGATGTTTGTTGAAGTACTGGGAATGACGATGAAAGCATACATAGATAATATGGTGATGAAATCTACGGCGAGAATTGCTTCAACTACGGCGTAACATAGAGGTGTTTGTATGGACTAACCCCGCTTTTAAGCCTGTGAAGTAGAAAAGAAGGCGCTCGGCCCCACATCATGCTAAGGTCGTGGCCGAGGAAGTGGGAAAGTTGTTGGAAGCCAATGTAATAAGAGAAGCCCAGTACCCAGAATGGCTGTCTAATACGGTGGTAGTCAAAAAGAAGAATGGTAAATGGAGAGTCTGCATGAATTTTATGAGTTTTAATAATGCCTGCCCAAATGATAGTTTTTCTTTCCCAAAGATCGATCAACTTGTGGATTCGATGGCAGGGCAATAATGCGTGAGTTTTTTAGATGCGTATCGGGGATACTATCAGATTGCTATACTTGACCATGATCATGGAAAGGCAGCCTTCATCACTCCGCGAGGAACGTATTGTTACAAGGTGATGCTGTTTTGGGCTCAAAAAATGCTAGGGCAACCTTTTAAAGAATGGTAACCAAGATGTTTGCTAAAGTACTGGGAATGACGATGGAGGGATACATAGATAATATGGTGGTGAAATCTAAGAGAAGGGAAGATCACCTCGCTGACCTCCAAGGGATCTACGGCATCTTCAAAGCTCATTGTGTTTGCCTCAACGCAGCTAAATGTGCATTCAAAGTTGGCCTAGGCAAATTCCTTGGATTCCTGGTCACCAACCGCGGAATCAAAGCCAAATCGGATCAAATCAAAACAATCCAAGAGCCTATTTCAGCTTCAAGAAGATCATATGAAAACAAGCGCATGTTTTCTTCTAATCTCTCTTGAACTCTTCTTTGAAGAGTTTCACCCACTCACTCAAAAAATAAAGGGTGACTCACTCTTTATTACAATAAATGAAGAGTATTAATGATGAACACTCACTCTCTTTACATAAATAATTTACAATAAATAAGAAGGTAAAGAAAGATGAGGAACAAGAACTGAAATTACAATAATAAATGTGAGCTTGAAATTTCTAAGATTGATTTGAGCAATGGAATAGTAAATACAAGTCTCCAACCTTCCTAAATGCTGAGAAGTTACTCCTTATATAAGTTCTTGTGGTATCATGACCATTGGAGGTAGGTGGAAACAATAAATGCCAAAAATCTAGCCGTTGATATCTGCTACGATTTGAATTTTCGTCACAGATGTCGACACAAATACCTTTGTTGTCGACACAAAGTGTCTAGGGCAGGGTTCTTCAAGTGATTGGATCGACACGAATTTTCTGAGGGGTCGACACAATTTCAGCATTCTACCTTCTAACATTCTGGTGTCGACACATTTGAATCTGGTGTCGACTCGTTTAAAACTTCAGCACCTAGAGGGACCATTTTGTGTTGACTCAACTTGTTTTTGGTGTCGACACTAAATTTCTGCAGGAAGTCTCGGTTCTTTTGTGTCGACACATTTGGTCTTGGGGTTGACACCAGCATTCTGCAGGCAGGTTCGGGACTTTTGGGTTGACACATTTGGACTTGGGGTCGAAACCAAAAATTTGCAGGAGGTCTCGATTGTTTTGTGTCGACACAACTTCTATTTGTGTCGACCCAAACTTTCAGATACCAAAAGTGAATATTACTTTTGTGTCGACACAATTTGATTTGTGTCGACTCAAAATGAGTCCTTAGAGCTTTGGCTCTTTTGTGTTGATACAAAACTTGTTTGTGTCGACAGTAACTCTTTGATACCTGAAACATGGCTTTATGAACTGTTAGGGTGTCAAACCATTTGATCAATAGGTGATGACACACTTTATATACTTTAAGTATACTTTGCCTTAAAAGTATTTGACTTAATTTTCAATTAAGATCAACACGAAATATTCTTATTCAAGAATGCTTAAGTGTTTGAATCTTTTGAGATATAAGTCATTTTGTTTTTGGTTAAGGTGTCAATTTTAATTGTTCAAAATGTATTAACACTTTCATTTTGAAAATATAAAATATTATCGTTTTAAAATTATTTATTCTTAGAAAATAAATTATGAAAATTATCAAAATTAAATTAAAAAACTCTTGAGCTAACAAGAAGTTTGTAATAAAACTTGTGAGGGTGTTTGGCCAAGCTTTTTGGCATAATTTTTAGTTTTTTATTATTAATTTTAGTAATAAATTAATTTTTTTCAAATACTAACAACTTTTATTATAAGTTATAATTATTATTTTTTATTTCAATTATAATTTAATATATTTATTTAACACTCATAACTTTTACAAACTTCAATCAATAAATTATTAATTTTAATAATATCAAACACCAACTGTAATTGGAAAGAGATTTTAATAAGTGTACCCACCGTTTGAAGTTGAATAAATACTCTAAACGTCTAGATGAAGTAGGAATCTGTCAATCCTAATCTATTTTTTTCCCATCATGAGAGTTGAAATATGAGTGAATTTTCTCCCTAGCAACGGTAGATCAATGACCTCCAACCTTCCAATTAAACTTTTAAAATCGTTCAAACCTATTTCATTAAAGCCCATTGATAACTAGTTTAAAAATTATTATTTTTTTATTTTTTATGTAATTTTAGTTAATAAGTTAAATTTAGTTCAAAATAAATTATTTGATAACTTAACTTTTTAACTAATTTTTTTGAAATCAGTTGTTTGGGTGAGAAACTAATTTTTTTGTTTTTTTGTTCAAATTGATAATTTTGCTTTTTTATATATTTGATATTAACAATTATATGTAGTTGATAATAGTAGAAAATAAGTTATGAATAAGAGATATTATTATATTTTAAAAGTAGTTAGAGTTTGAATAGAATATTCTAAAAGTTAATGCTTTGTTTGACTTTTTGACTTTTTTGTTTTTTATTTTTATGCCAAACAAACTATGATTTTTTTGCATTTTTAGTTAAAAAGTTAAAAAAAACTAAGGGTACCAAACGGCCATTAATGCGTTGACAATACATGCAATGCAATTGCGGAAGGGTTCGTGTCAGCCACTTCTTCTCTCAAAATGACATTAGTGGATTGTTCTATCAATTTATGCAACCAATTTAAAACTTGTAATATTATGAGATGTAAGTGTATAAGTTCATGAAATTGCATTTTTTCCCCCACAACAATAGCTTGAATATGCTAAATGTTTACTATACTTTAGTAATTGAAAAGTTTAATTTAGTTTGGGATTAATTTGTTAGAAATTTTATGATTAATTGTTGATTCAAGAAATTGAAAAACAAGTAGGCTTGTAAATGATCTCTTCTCAATTTCTGAAGTCACCACTGAGACGAAAAGACCATAAAACCAATATAAGAACAAAAAACAAAAAAAAGAATAAAAGATAAGGAAAGGAACAAAAAACAAAAAAAAAAAAAAAAAACAAAGCTACAACCTCATACTAGCAAATGTTCCTGAATTTCTCAAGAAGGGTTCACCTACCAGTAGGGTCTGGCTGCCATACCCTCGAAGAAGAAAAAAAAAAAAAGGAATTTAGGGCATCATACCCTAAAATTCTTTCTGACCGTTAGATATACAGTTTTGAACGTAGCCCTTCATTTTAAAATATGGTAGCCGGTTGTTCCAATTTTTGGCCAAATCCCCATTTGTTCTCACTTTGTGGTTTTTTTTTTTTAATTTTGGATTTTGATTAGGATGTGTAGGTTGCGTCGGTCCTTAGATTCTCAAAATCACAGTTTTGATAAAGAAAAAAGATATTCAAACTGACATGTCTAAGATTTTTGGCTACTTTGTTAGTCCCTCTAAAATTTAGAAACTACACCTTTACTTGATTAAAAAATAAGTAGAAATTACATAAGAAATTTACAAATTTGAGTTCCAATTCGTTGACAAAGGGTTTTTTTTATTACATTTTGCATGCTTTGAAAACTACAATTGATGCAAATCAGTGGCAAAGCCACCATGTGCCCAACACATGCCCCCTAAATTTTATTTTACTTTTTTTATTTATATAAAAATAGATTTTGAAAAAACATTCCTAAAAATTATATTAGTGTTCCTCTTGAATAATGAAAATGAAACTACTACTTTTAGAGAGATTTGGTGAGGGGTCATATTTTTTGAATTTATTTAGAAATAAGTCCTATTTACTTTTGATTCATAATATTCTAATTTGAAAATTTATTTGTGTTTTGAACTCTTTTACTCTTAATTAAAGTGTAACAATATATATAATCATATATTTTTATACACCATTTTTATATATTAGAAAGCATTTTTAAAATCACATATGAAAATTTTTAAATATTTCTTACACATTAGATTGTATATTTTTTAAAATCACTTATTTTTGTACACCATTCACTTTATTTCTCGTACATTTATCTGACTTGCATTGGAGTTGTTGTGAAATAAAGATTGAGTTATAGATGTTACCGAATCAAGAACGATATGGGAGCTATGTCAAAGCCCAGAGTCAGCCTACATGGATTAATGGTTGTAGATTCTCGTTTTTTTATGTCTTGTACTCTTTAAATCATAGTAAATTTTTTGAGTTAGTTCCGCGCTTTTTAACTCAAGGATATACTACAGAATTTCCACGTTAAGTCTCTTGTATCTCTTACTTGGGTTGTTAATTGTGTTTATGTATAAATTCTTTATTTTGTAAGTGCTTATAATAGTGGGAAAGAATCTTTAAAAAAAAATTAAACACAATCTTAACACAAAATTAATTTTTGAATTGACCTATTCACCTCCCTTTTAGGTTCAGTCTCCGGGTTGTAGCTTTTCAAATCATATATTCACAAAAAACCTAAATCATTTTACCATTGAACATCATTCTACTAGCAATATCTTGTCTTGAATATTTTCACGATTTAGTATGATTACAGTTATCACTATTTGCAAGGACTTAGCATTGAATCATCGTGTATCTTACTACAATCATTTCAATTTTACTACAACGTGGATGTTTTCATCATTGATGGAGACTTCTTATCATTAAATATGTGTATACAGACCACGATTTTGATAGTTACCACATCAATTTAGCTTATATTTGCCACAACTCAGAATGTTTTTACCACCAAAGTATTGTATACCTACTAAATGGACGTTTTTACCATTAAATGATAGTAAAGTTACCGCAAGCAAAATGTTCTTACCATTGACTAATTCTATTTTACCACGTGCTTGTTCTTGCCATTAATTTTTTTGCATACTTATCACAATTTAGATATTCTTATCATTAAATTATTAGATAAATTATAATAACATCCCTTGAGATATGGGTCAAACATAATCAACTCTATATTTTTCAATAAATTACACTAATACCCATGTCGTTTAACGCCGGTAATAGATTTTATTAAAAGACAATTATTCCAGTAAGCCTTCAAAATGTGATGTGACACAATCATTTCAAGTTTCAACCACTAAAAACTAAATTTTTATTTTTGTGATGTGACACATAATCATTTCAAGTTTCAACCACTAAAAACTAAATTTTGGTCAAAACAAAACGTAACGAATTGAATGACCTGTTGATCCTGATGGGATTTGTATCCTCTTCATTTTGATTATTCGAATTGTTCATATTGTAAAACTAATCAAATAAGTCAATTATGAAAAAAATTAAATTAATCAAAACTGAATAACTAAATGATTGTATCACATTAATTTTAGAACAATTTCATAGTTTGTTTTCAAAATTATACTTTAACGTTGTCCCGACCATATGGTTATCAAAGTCCATTCATCAATTTGATGTTTTATATGTATGATCTTTTAGTAAATTCTATAATATGAACGATTCATACCATTAAAATAAAAAACTGAAAATATCATAAAATAAAAATAGAGATTTCTCCATTTCCAAATAAATAAAGAGAATTAGGAAGATGCATTTTCATTAATGCTGAACGAAATGGTCGAGATTATCCTGAATAGTTCGAATTTAATTTGATTGCTAAACAGACGACGTTGAGTCTAGTTTTAATTTTGAAATAAATTACAAAAAAAAATTATACTAAAAAAATTATAAAGGAAATTAAGATTTATAATAAAATGAAAACAACAAACAAACAAGATTTAACATTCAACCCAGTACATGTAGTTAATCCATCACCAGTAGTCAAATAGGGAAAAATTCGAAAGACTCTATCGTCTATTGATGACATCATAAGCTGCTTAGCGAAAACTTAACGGTGTGGGTGAATTTGTAATACAAATTCAAATTCTAGGGGAGAACAATGTAATTTTTTAAGTATGTAAAATTAATGGAAAGATTAGTGTAATTTACCCTCAATTGTTATAATTCTTATTACAAGCTAGATGTGTTTATCATTGAACTTTGTTGTACTGATCATATTTTGAAACAACTTACCACAAAACTAGATGTGCTTACCATTGAAGTGTTATATACTTGGGAGAACCTGCAGGTGCTTACTATTGAGTTTTTGGATCTTGCCATAGCTTGCACGTTACCTACTTACCACGACCTGAACGTTTATTTATGAAGCCCATATGTTTTCTTTTTCTACAAATATATGAATTTAATCTTAATATTTTTAAAAAATATTATTTCTAGTATGTTTTTGAGAAAATATTCAAATTTAAATATTTCATAATCTTAATATAATTGGTTCATGTAGGTTTTTAAATAAAATCTAAAATTTTTAAAAAATAAGTTGGTTATTTCCTAGGAGAATTAATAATATTGATTTTTAAAAAATTATAATTCATAATAATCATCTTTATGGTCAAATTTAAAATTTTCACTATTTTAATATAATTTCTTCTTAAAGATTATTCATAAAAATTATATTTTAAAATAATTGATTTGTTCAAATTAAATTAAAAAAATTTCTTACAAATTTGTTTGAATAAATTACAACTCACAATGATTATTTTAAAAATTATTAAATTCAAAACTATAGAAAGTTTATCTTTCCACTCTATTTATAAATTTTTATATTTTTGAACTAAATAGTTTGTTCTTCATAAATAAAATACATCTTTCCACTTCACCATGTGTTATAGAACATGAAAAAATATGGAGGGAGATAGTGCAATATGGCATGGGATTAAATGCTTCTCAATATATTAAAACATAATTAATTTAATATTATTATTACTTGTTTACCGGCATAACTAGCTTGTTAAAATAATGAGTTGAGAAAACACTACATTTATTATTTAATGGTAAGTATGCTCATAATGAGTGGTAAGTAAATTTGGTCAGTTATAATGATAAATATAATGCAATTTTTGGGTATAAAAATAACTTTAAACTACCTCCTTTTTTCTGTTATCAAATTACATGACTTTTTCTAATTTAATCTTGTACTTCCATAATCAATGGCTATTATTTCTCTAAATTTTGATCTAATGGTCACCATTAATTTGAGTACCATACCCAAAAATCACTTTTGGGCATCACAAAAATATTCCAATTTCATCACTTATCATGAAACCAAAGTAAAAAGCTTCTCTGACAAATGCATGTATCGAAGTGTATATAAATACAAACTATCATATCTTTCCGCTGCGCTTGGAACGTAAATTTCCAGCTATGGACCCAAGAGAAGGTATCAATTTCGGTTCTTAATGCTGTACCCAACTAAATAAAGAAATATTGAAACTAAAGAATTGTGACGCCCGGATTTCGAATAACATCCAGAGCGACAAAATATTAAAGGAGCGACAAAAAAAAATGATAACGAACCATAAACTGGTCATTGAACAAGTTTGTTCAATGAAGAGAAAACACATATTTACTCTTGTATACGTACATAACTTAGTGCACAAAAGAATGAAACAACTATAAATTGTAGACAGCAAACGTAATAGAATGTTGAATGTGTATTCTCTTCCTCCTAAACTTAGTGCACAAAAAATGAAACAACTACAAATTGTAGACAGCATATGTATTAGGATCAGGATGTTGCGTCTCTAGCCCACATTTACATTGAACATGGGGATTCTCAACTGAATTATTTTGCATGTATACTACAGCGATAAAAAGGAAAATAAAAATGAAAAAAAAAATTAATACAAGGGTATACCGAGTTTCATTTTGTATACGTATCGATTGCTCTGTTTTTCACCCAGAAATCCGCAAGTTTCATTTTGTATACATATCAATTGCTCTGTTTTTCACCCAGAAATCCACAGAAGCTACCTGTACAAGGCTCCAATACCTAATCGCCAGCTTTTTTTCCTCTAACAATCAGTTTCCTTCCAGGAAGCACCAAGATAGAAATGGTGGCATAAATGTGCGAGGATGATTTTGGACATAAAAAATCAATTCTGTAAAGTACTTAAGTCAACTCATTTTTTTCTATTTTTGGCGGTTTCTGGAAATCAAGCTCGATCTCCTTCAAAGGCAATTCTTCTATCTCCAAACTAGAAGGAACCCATGATTCATTTGCCTGTGTGGGTGTGTTTCCTGAGAATGACAAGCAAAGATTATGCTAAATGTTTGATGCCAAATAAATTGGTCCGGTTTGAGATAATAACTTGTCATTTTAATTTTACTTATTTCCATTAGTCAAACTATTATACTTTTTGAACCCTTTTCAGTGAGACGAACTAAAAAAGTAAAATTATTTCACCAAAATATGAAAAAAGTTCAAAAAAAATAAAAATAAAAATAAAAACCAAAAAGCCAGATTTTAGTTGCTTATTTTCATCTTTAATGAAGTTTTCCACCTTTCAATCAAAATTTTTACTTTTTCACTTCTTTCATCGAAACGATCCGACAAAGTAAAAAATTTAGACCAAAAGATAAAAAGGCAGTCCAAAAAAGACCAATTAGCCTAAAAGGGTCTTTTGAGTGTTGGGTGAACCAAACCTGGCTTCACATCCTCTGGGTCTGGAAGTACACTAGCATCTCCATTGTTGGAATTGTCTAAGGGCTCAGCTTTACATGAGTCATTAGAAGTTGATGCCAATTGACAATAAGCTGAATGCAATTGCTTATGAATCTCCTCCATCCTCCCGCATTGCTCATCTTTGCGATCCATCTCAATAAGAACCTACCAACAAACACGATTCAAATCTGGGGATAGAAAGGCAGAGCGTCAGAAAGATGTAAATCCATTTCGAGTCATTACCTGTGCAACGTTGTCCTTGAATATTGGATGAAACCTGTGCCTGCAGTACTCATTGAAGAGGAGTGTAAAGATAATGAGTGGAATGGTAAAAGCTGCAGCGATCGATGATTCTTTCAGTCCAAAGACCCCGATGGCTATTACTTGTGTCAGCACCAGCGAGAAGATTGTTGTGTTATGCATAAGTGGCCAAAACTGCCCCCCACTTTGATATCTTGTGACATATACATTGAGAATCTGAAAGCCGAATTTGAAGCGCAACACAGTTCAAAATGCATTCTTAGATGGGACGCAAAAATGGAAATAATTTTTTAAAACATTGACCATAAAGAAACTCAAAAGTATTTTTTCATTATAATGTAGCATATAAAGATGCAGCCCAATGATCACAATCAAAATGAAGACCAAATACCACATTTTAGTATTACAAAGAAACGGCCAGAGTGGGAGAGAGACCTGAAGAAATAAAAGAGCAATAAGATCCACAGATTCAAGGCCAACAAACTAGCCTGTTGGCTCTTTATACTCCATAGACTTGACCACACAAATCTAGCCTTTTTGCGCCTACTCTTTGTAAAAAGTACATGTCTTTGCTTAGAATTTTTGTTGAAGCAATAGAAATGTCCCCAGGGTTTGCTTTTACATTTAATTTGATATGTTTAAATTACCATGGTCGATGCTATTGGGAATATATGATATGAAGAATTTATCGAGTAAAATTTCAATTTGATAGGTTTTGTAGAGCTGAACAATTTGACGATGACAATGACTTGTCAAATGAACCCATTAAATGAAATGCCGGTTAAGCCACTGATTCTATCTTGATGTGTATGAAATATCTACTTTCTGTAGTTGAAAATTCAAGCAAAAAGGCATATGAAAATGCCAATAACACTCAGCAACCAGACCCAATAACCTTCCAGCCTCGAGTGCAAGGTTCACCTGTAAACAGTAAAGCATCTCACTTCCTAATTGCCAAAAAATAGAATAAATAATCACTTCTTAATGAATACCACAGACCCACAACTGCTGCAATCAGAGACCGAAAAATGCAAGTGATCAGAATAGAACCTACGGAGCTGCACTCATAATTAATGGTGAGAGCCAGAGCATACGAGGGGGAAATTGAAGTCAGAATTCAAAGTGCAAAATCAGATAAAAATAAAGAGCATCCAAAAATAGGTAAGCCAATATATGAAGTATAATTAAACAACACATCATGAACAAGAAAAAATCAAGCTCTACTAACGCAATCTAACAGAATAACATACATATTCAAGACTAATTATTTC
>JAULJZ010184841.1:0-21861 GCA_032270985.1 Heliamphora pulchella | reverse complement strand
ATTTGAATTTTATTTTAGAAAATCGATCTGTTGCGTCAACTGATAAATGTATCATTCTAATTTTAATTCTGAAAATCAAACTGTTGTATCAACTGATAAATGTATCATTTGAAAATTAATTATGAAAATCAAAACGTTGTATCAATTGATAAATGTATCAGAGTAATTTTTCCTATAAATCTTATCAACGCTTTACCATATCCACCCTACTATTTTCTCATTTACAAATGCGCGAAATTAAATATAAAATAAAAATTTTAAAATAAAACACATATGAACTTCATTGAATACGCGGAGTCACAAAACATAAAAAATTTCAAAAAGAACAAATATGGCCTACCTTGAATACATATATACTAAATCATTCGAGAAATGGATATTTCATTTCCATTAATCGAAATGAAAGTGTTAAAAAATTGATGATATCAACATTTTTTCATAACAAAAAGTGAGATCAAAACAATCCAAAACACCGTGTACATATTAGTAAAAATCGGGAGAGCCTTCAAATTCAAACTGTGTAAAATATTTTCAGCACACAAAACTGTCACAGACGAACTCTAAAATTGTATTTAAATTTATTCCAATTTAGAAAATTTGTTCAAATATCAATTCCCAATTAAATCGTGTGTCACATAAGAAATTTTCAGATATATTATCACTGTACAGAAATGCTTTGTTCAGCCTCATTAATGTATAGTAGAATATAATCTCTACCTACGGAAATAATCTATTTAGGGACTAAAAATTTTAGTAACTGTCACCTACCAAAAAGGGAAAGTGAAATATATTCCATATAACTCAATAACATATCAAGTAAGTAGATCTTACAAATAGGGATTTTAGGAAAAAGATAGCACCGGATGAAAAAGTAATACTGGTTAAATAGGATAATGAATTCTTACAATTAAGAAATTCAAATACAACCATTAATACCCGCTGAAAATGGCATAAATATAAAAAAATAGAATAATCAATTCTTACAATCAAAAAATTTAAATACAGACAATCCCACCAGTTAAAAAGGGCATAATAGTCCCGAATATAATAAAAATTTAAAAAAAGAACAAAATCTAATATAAAAAAAATAGTGGAACTAAAACTCTTACATTCTTAAAAAACAGGATTAAAACTCAATTAATCCTAAAATTTATAACACTTTTTTAGTGTTTTTATTTTAATAATAAAAATATTTATTTTAATAATATGCACTTAAAAATATATATGTGGATTTAAAAACTCGGAACTTTATAAATCATGAATGCTTCCAACAATACGGAAAGCTACAATCACCTTTTGTGCCAGCAGACAGCGGCACGCGGCCTCTATTATTCATCTCCACTACGGGAATTTGAGAGAATATTTAGGTTTTGTTTGGTTATTTAATTTATTTAAAAATTTAGTTTTTAAGTTATATTATTTTATTTTTCTTAAAAAAATTATATATACATTCTAAACACATTAATATTTTTTTTCAGTATAAGAATTATAATATTCTTAATTAAAAAATTAATTATACTCTTAATAATAAAAAGAAGTTATGCTAATATCACAAATACTAGAACTTAAAATTAAAAATTAAAAGCATATTAAATATTTTAACAAAAGCGTAAAATATACACCAAAAAATTATCTCAAATACTTACTTTATTTATTTATTTATTTTTAAAAAATAAATCACTTAAAAGTTTAACTTTGTAGACATTTCAAAAAGGGCTTAGCCTTGCTTGGTCTATTTAAAAAGCCAATGTTTTACAAAAAAAAATAGTTCTTAAGCTATAGCGGTTGATTTTTCTAAAAAATCAATTAAATTTTTTTTAAAAAATGCCTAATACACATTCCAAATATATTAACTTTTTTTTTTCAATAAAAAGACAATAATATCCTCAATTAAAAAAATTAACTCTACTATAAATAAGAGCATATCAAACATTTTGACAAATAGCAAAAGAAAAGCTACTCTAAAAAAATTACAGGAAACACTCTTAACTTTACTTTCATCTCTTAAAAAAAAAAAAAATTAAATCTCTTAAAAATCAAGCTTTTTAAACATCTCAAATAGTGGTAGTGGTTTAGGATATTTGAAAAGTTTAGCTTTTAAAAATATAGTTTTTTTAAATAATAAACTAAATAAAATAATTTGTTTAAATAATTTTGTATTTTTATTTTTTGCTAAAATATTTAATATGCTATTATTTCTTATTTTTAAGTTATTATATTTGATATAATTTTTGAGTTTTTATTTCTTGGCAATAGATTTTTTTTTTATTTTTGGAAGGTATTAATGTCAAAACTCTAGCTGGCCCTTGATAAGCGGGGTCCGAAGCATGGACGGCCGACAATTTAAAAAATTGGGCAAACTCGGCTTATTTACTTATTGGTTAAAATACAAAAAAAATTATTTAACTCATTTGGCAAAATAAATTTAAAAAATAAAAAATTAAAAAGCTAAAAAATCAAATTAAAATACTAATTATTAAAATACTCTATTCAAACTCACACTCTAATATGAAATACCCTAAATACTAATTATTAAAATACTCTATTCAAACTCACACTCTAATATGAAATACCCTAAAAAATAATCGTGATTCATTTGAGACGTAAGCGCCACGTTAAAAGAAGGTCCTAATAAATCTTTACGCACTTCAATTTTACAAAAAATCAATATAAAAGTTTGAAACAATAAAAAATTATTTTTCTTATTTACATTGTAATAATATCCAACTTACAACTAAAATAACTTAAAAATAAACAGTTTGAATTATAAAAATAAAAAAAAAGAGAAGGAGATAAAACTTAGCAGCCAAGTATTGATAGAGAAAAGAGAAGGGAAAAAAGAGAAGATAAAAAAGGAAGCAATAGAAGGGTACAAATGTCATTTACTAAACGTTGTCAACGTTGCATTTTAGTCCAAGACCAAAACAAATAGGACAAATGCAGAATTTTAATTTAAGAGAAATAAATTATTTTTTTAAATTTTTAAGGGGGCATGTTTTTAAAAAAATCTTAAGAGGAACAAATTTATATAATCTTAACACATTTTAAATTAATATTACTATAATTATGAATTTTTTAAAATTTGAAAGTAACAATTGCCCCTATCTACCCTTCTTGGATCCGTCTAAGATAACAAAGCTCCACAGCTATTACTAATTCTCAAGGGGGGTGATGTGCAAAACAATTAAACTACCGGGGTAAAATGAATTTTTCTCATTTAAGTATATTTCTCATTGGTCATTGTGGAAGCAAATTTTGTGTGATAATTTAATTGAGATAATACAATTTTTTTAATTTAACTTTCCAACTTGATGAAGGAAATTTACAACAATTTTAGCAGGGTGTATACAGCAGCTATAGCAAAAAGATACTGCCAAGGTATCTAAAAACCTACACTATCAAACATTTGATTCTGAACTAATACTCCATTTGATTTATGGAAAAATATTTTCTAGAAAATAGTTTTTGCTTAGTACGATAGAAATTAAAAATTAATCGAAAATATTTTTCAAGTCAATAAAAAATAAATTGAGTTTGGTGGAAAACATTTTTTATTTTTTCATGGCAGAAAATATCTTTTACCATTTTCATCCCACCATTATTTTACCACTACCACCAGCATGACCCCACCACCGCCTCTATCGATGGATTTTGGATCGAGGGGTTCATAGTGTTAGGGGTTGAGGCCATGGGGTCCGGGGTTCGGGGTTCGGGGTCCAGGGGTAGAGAGTTTTAAGGGACATAGCATTTGGGGGTCGAAGGCCCAGGGTTTGGGTGTTGAGGGCTTTAGATGAGGGTCGAGAGTCGAGGCTAGTGGTTATGGGTTGGTATCGAGTTTTGAAATCTAGGCCCAAGGACCAGGGTTTAGGATCTATGGGTCAGCGCTCTATGGTTCGAGGGTTGGGGGTTGGGGGTTGAGGGTCAGGAGTTAGGGGTCGAGGGTCGAGGGTCGAGGGTCGAGGGTAAGGGTTTGGCATCCAAGCGTCGAGGGTCAAGGGTCAAGGGTCAAGGGTCAAGGGGCCGAGAGTCGAGGGTTGGGGTGTAGGGGTTGAGCATCGGGGATCTAAGAACGAGGACCTGTGGTCAAGGGTCGGGGGACTGACGTTTGGGGTTTGGGGTTTGGGGTCAAGGGTCGAGATTCTGCAGTCTAGCCCCAAGGGCTAGGGTTAAGGTCCGGTGGTCGAGGGCCTAGGGTCTAGGGTCTAGGGGCTGGGTTCTCAAGGTTGAAGGCTAGGGGATAGGGATCCACGGGTCAAGGGTTGAGAGACGGAGGTCTGTAGGTCGTGAGTTAAGGTTTTTGGGATTGAAGGCCTGGGGTGGGGGGTTTGGGGTCGATGGTCAAGAGACAGGAGGTCCATAGGTTGCGGGTTGTGGTTCTCGAGGTTGAGGATCAGGGGTCTACCGGTCGAGGTTCGGGGTGTGGCATTATGAGCTGTTTTCCTTTTTGTACAATGATCGATCTTAGATATCCATTTTTAAACCAAAAAAAATAAATTTTTTTTCCTCTTTTTATTAAATAAATCATCACCATATCCAAACATGTGAAAAAATGGAATCGCTACTTGATTTTTGGCAAAAAATAAACAAAAATAAGCTACTGGTGTGCGTTATCATTGAAAAAGGGTCTGGGGGCTAAGGTCCAAAATGGAAAAGGTGTTAGGCTCCCATTTTGCCTAATTGTTAGGTTAGTCTCCACTTTATCGCATTCGGTTATTGTCGTAAAATTTTCAAAAATAACAAATACAGATAGGGAGGTTAAAAATAGTTCAAAATCCTATCTAAAAAGAAAAAAAAGTCCTAAGGGTCATACTATACAATTTTCATGTCTATTATATTGCATTTCTTGTCAAATAGTAAGCAAAACGAAACTCAAAACATGATTTTAAATTACTCATTCAACAAAAGTAGTATGGCCGTAACATTCAGAGATTGCATTCATGACAAAATATGAAGCTAACCTTGCGGTTGTGACTATCAAATATTTCAGCAGTTGTAATAACCAAAAATATATTATAGTTGTAGCAACTAGATGTTGCAGTCGTTATACTCGAAATCCTAAGAATGATTTTTACAATGTATAGTGTATGGATGGATTTGAAAATATCATAAACATGTTATTTCAAAATTAACATAATATCTTTAACATACGATTTTTCATCAAATTTTGATTATAAACACTTTTCGACAATATTTAGATTCTATTCAATATTATGGATAAGAAAATAACATATAAAAGAAAAAAAAAACAAATGAATACGAAATCCAAGCCGTAACAATCCCCGGGAGAGAGAAAATAGAGGTTTAGAAGCATTGCGACAATCCACGAGTACCTGAAATAGTCTATCAGACGCGAGTGCCCCTTTAATCAATGGGACCGGGTCGAGTGGGACGGTCATATACCAAGGATCCTTCGTATGCTGATGAAACTTTGAACTCGATTCGAAAGATGAATATAATCTCAAAAAAATGAGTCGGGCAATGATCATAAGGTGAGTCGATAGGCGTTAGAGAACCAATTTCAGCAGGGTATTGGCATTTGGAATGTCACTCTCTTTTTTCTTAAAAAATGCTGAGAAATGACGTTACTTATAGAATTTTGAATACTGACGT
Organism: Heliamphora pulchella; assembly: GCA_032270985.1. Classification (NCBI taxonomy): domain Eukaryota; kingdom Viridiplantae; phylum Streptophyta; class Magnoliopsida; order Ericales; family Sarraceniaceae; genus Heliamphora; species Heliamphora pulchella. The sequence goes on along the minus strand of JAULJZ010184841.1, from coordinate 16,251 downwards.
CGTCTACTGGCACGCAGCCACGCATCTAGAATAGAAGATTCTATGAAAATGTTGTGGCCGTGAACATCGACCCTCACGGCCATGACAAATAATTAGGTAACATGACGGCCGTAACATAAAAAGGTCACGGTCGGTTGTAGGATCGGAGAACCATAATGGCCTTGAAGATCTAAAGTAATGGCCGTTTGTAAGATCGAAGCACCTTTATGGTCCTGATGTTAAAAGGTTGCAATCGATTGTGAGATCAAAGCACAATCACAGCCTGTAACGACTCAATTTTTAAGTCTCTGGATTAAGAACATTAAATCAATCGAAACTAAGTTTTCAGATTAGAGTTAAATCAAGATTAAGAGTCCCAAACGATTAAGCCTAGAATCGAATCTCAGAATCAAAATCCTAAAGCATAAAGATATATTTTAACCTAAAAAAACCATCGAATTACCCAAAAATCAATAAAACCAACAACCCTAGAACCCCATAAGAGAAAGCAAAATTGTAGTATGGTCCAAAATAATAACAAAATTTTAGAAATAACCCAATATGATGACGTTCACAATTAACAAGGCTCCAAATTTAAGGAATAGGGAAGCTACGTGCCAACTCAATAATTAAGAAGAAAATCTACGCAAAGGTTTAATATTCTAAAATTTTTAATAATTGCACGTTTAACCCTAAACTTTTAGATAATTACACTTTTAGCTCAAAACACGAAAACAATTGGTAAATCCATAGTAAGCTACAAACCTCTTACGAAAAATGCCGTAATACTCACTCATAATAACTCTAGAAGTCATCAACAATCTTAATTCTAACAAATTACCCGCAAGTCCCTCAATTCTCTCTATTTGCACGAAAATCCCTAAAATAATCCTCATTCCCTCTCTACAACAAACACTAACAAATGAATAACTATAGAAAAGTACTCGGTTTTAGATTACGGAATTAGTGATGAAAACCTACAAAGTCTAGAACCTCATAATTGTATTAAGACGGGAACGAAACTCTAGATTCAAAGTAAAGCCCTAAAAGAATATTGAACTCTCTAATACTAAAATCTAAAAATCTAAAATTATAAACAATTATAAAAATTTACAAGTTTGTCCAATAGGATAGAGGAATTACGAAAGAGACACAAACTGAACCCAAGTATAATTTTTGTATGATATTTTTATCAAACAAGAACGAAACCACATAAAATTATAGAATCAAAGTTCTACAACTTGACCCCAAAAAAATCATGAATCATAGAAAGATAAAAAAATAAGGCCCAAATATAAACTCAAGCCAAAAAAATTAGAATAAGCCCAATTCTAACAAAAGGTCCAAGTAAAAAAAATATTAATTCCAAAACTTAAATCTTTTAATAAAATCCAATTAATCTAGCCCAAGAAGAATTATAATTATAGCCTATAAATTTGAACTTAAAAAGAATTTCAAGTATGACCCAAATATATTAAGCCCAACCTATTGGGCCCATAAATATTGCGTCAAGCCCAATATTGATCATGCCCAATAAAGATTTAATTCAAGCCCAATAAGATTAAAATCTTTGGCCCAAATTTTTGACCCAATTACTTAATTAGTTAAATTTTAAATTAAAATAATACAAAATAATCAAAATAAGAAAAATGAAAAAAGTACCCTTGCATGGTTGGTCATATGGCATGTTTACCATGTGTCAAAATTTTGTTTTTTTTCTTTATAAAAAGAATTTATAAAAAGAATCTTATGATGACAATTTTGAATATAAGATTAAATAATTATAGTCAAATCAAATAAAAAATTAATATATATATATATATATTAAAATATAGAAAAGTAAGTTATGAAGAATAGAAATACTCTAATGAATCAAACCAAGCAAAATCTAAGTACACCAAAATTCAAATTTAAGTCAAATTGACCATCGTTGTAAAAGAGCTTAATTTGGCCAAATTCTCAACACATAAATAATTAAATAGTGTCAAAATAATTATGAATCATCAATATAATGTACTAATCATAAAGTTTATAAATTATATCAATTCCATAGAAAAAGTACCCAAAATTATATATTAAGTTAATTTTTGAATTTCTTTCTAAAATAATGTAGTATAAATACATCACCAAACCTTTAATATAATAATAATAAAATACAAATTCAGAATTTGTATCAAAAATCTGCCATAACTCCTCCCACACTCAATTGTAACATCAAATCAAATAATAATAATAATAATAATAAATTTGCATGTCTTTCCATTAGTCACCATGGGTGGCAAACTCATCATCACCTCCACCACTTTCTTGGACTATAAAATCACATCTCATCCACCTCCACAAGCACCAAGATTTTGCAAAAATTTCCTAACTATTAGATAAGTATGAGTGTTAAGAAAAAAAGGAAGAAGGAGGAAGAGGAGAATGAAAGAAAGCATTAACGCTAAGTCCCCAAATCTTGTTCCTTAACCCTAGGGCTCAATCTTCATGTAAGTAACTCTTTAATCCTCTCTCTTAACCCCTTTCAAATCTATCACAAACTCCCCTCATCTCATCCTTAAATTACAAATCAAAAATAAGAACTAAAGTGCATGAAAAATGCGTCATAGTTGGGATTTAGGGATTGTTCTGGAAATTTTGTGATTTGTTATGTGGTTAGAAGCTATTATCTTTGAGTTTTGTAGCTTGTATATGTTCTGAAATTTAGATATATAAGTGTATAACACATGCATGCAAAGAAAATGAATCAAAACATGGCACGCAAAGTGCTAGGTGGCTAGAACATAAATAGGCCTAAAATTTAAGATTTTTGAACTCTTTGTCCCGATTTTTGAAAAATTATAACTAAATATAAAAATATGATTGGAGTGCGTTCTTTATGTCAAGACCTAGATTTGTAAGTTATATTTCATACAAAATTTGTTTAAACTGATTTAAGTGAGTAAAATTCGAGATATAACATTTTTACCAAAAAGTGTCAGTTTTAGACTAATCTGTATTGTAGATCCAAAAATCCTATTTGCAAAGGTGATTTGGGCTTAGATCAAAACATGAAAGTTGTATACAACATGTGTATCTAGATACCCACAAAAAAGGAGCCTAAGATATTGAGTTTTGATAGGTCTAATCACCTATGAAAGTCACTATTAAGGTTTAGTGAATAACAGAACCATCTGTCACATATTTTGCAGAAATTCAAAATTCCTATTTTTAGTGACCTTATTTTAAAGTGGCTTTCATGAAAAGTGTAGGTAATATATTAATCTAGTTGTTTTTCCAAAAATTAGATTAAAAAATCCCTGGATGATCCCCCAAACTACCTTTAAACTCTCTATTAAAAATTGATTCTGTTGTATGTTTAATGCCGCCTGAACACATTTTATAAAATGGCTTATTTCTCCAACGTTTTTCAAATAACCATCCTGAGAACTATTCATGAGACTTGCAGGGAACATATTGAAATAAAACATATTCAAACATTAGTCTAGTAGGACCTGATCTGATACTCCAAAACCGAGACCAACTGAAACCCTTTTTTGTAAATTTTATGTATAGTGCTGAACCGTTTTCACTTGTGAGAATTAAATCACTTATTTTATTTAGGATTTGACCTTAATGTTTAATATAAAAGTTGTAGAGAATATTTTTATCTAAATTGTGATAAAACATCAGAACCAAACTCCATTTCTAGGTACCTCAAAATGCTGTTGTCATTTACAAATTGATGATTGAAAGTTCGTTAGTGGGTCATTAAGTGTATGATGGAGAATGCCTTTGTTGTGTGATTTGAATTATATGTTTTAATTGGTTTAAATTGGGTGAATAATGATTTAGTGTGATTATATGATGATTAGTAACCATACCATGAACTTAGGATCATGTTTTGAAAAATTGTATCCTATGCTTCAAATGATTGTACTTAGGGCTTAAGGAACTTGTACATTATGCCATGTTGATTAGTGCATATTCCATGCTTAATGTTACACCATACTTTAAGTTGTTATCCTTCTAGATGTATGATTGTACTATTATGGGCATTGCCATATTTGCATTCATAAGCATGTTGGAGTCTACCATGTATGTACCGTTGTGGGTTTGGGAAGATTGGAGCCATCGTTTTCACGGTTCTAAGTCTATAGCGTCCTTGGTTATCGGGTTATGAATTGGTTTGGGATGTATTCCCTGTGAACACTCTGGGTGCGTCCTCAGTGTATGAAATTTGATTATGATGAAAATTGTTAAGACGAAAATTGTTGGACACCATGGGTTCATCGCTAGCATTCTGATTTTCATATCTTAGGTTTTGGGTTGACACTGGCGAAGGCATCACGCTTCTTAAGGTAGGTGCTGTTGGTATTTTCCTTGTGTGGCGCTGGGCCCTACGCCGTTGCGATTGAATAAAATAGTTACTGTATGTAACCGGGCGAAGTAGTTATTACTCACAACGAGGAGTTTTAGTGATGGCTTTAGTGTGCAATTTGTTTTAAAAGTCTATTTCTTAGAATTCATGGGGTGGAGTTCGCTTGATTAGTTGTGCAGTTGGAAGTTGGGTTGTGGTCCCATACATCTCATACATTTGCATTGCACTCCATGTATATTGATGGCATACTTAGTTCTTCTCTGATAATGCTATGCTCAATCTATATAACTGTGGATTTGGTGGATTATGCGTGGGTTAACTGGGTAGGATTTTAGAGTATACTTCTGAGTTTCAGCTGACTGCGTTTACGCCACAGGTGAAAGGAAGGATCTACTGGAAGGAAAATTTCACAAAGAGCCTGAATATTTGGAAGAAGAAGGGTACGAGGAACCACAAGGGTTCAACATTGCTCCTGGGGAGCAGTAGACTACCACTTTCCGTTTTCTTTTGTCTTTAAGTTGTTGATCCAAGATATTTTGCTGCATTTCTGATGGATGACTGTAAAACTTATACTCATTCTAATGTTTTGTCAGACATTAAGATTTATTTATGCAATTAAGTACTTTACTTATCTATGAATGAATCGGTAGAATAACCCTAATTATATAAATATATGTCTTTAATGTTCCCAAAAATTGGGGCGTTACACGGCCGCGAGGGTTAAAGGTAACAGCCGTAATGTTTATTGAGGTATGAGGGTTTTATTGGGTTTTGAGTCAAGTTCTTGGCTTTACAATTGCTCGGAGGTATCCTTTGGCATAGTCCCATAGATCTTCATCATTGGAGAGCACCCGAGGGTGCCTAAGATATGACTTAGTCAAATTAGGATGTCTATAGTTGTCATTTTTTTGACATAACTTGCAACAGTTCATGGTGTATGTGACTTCACACCTTGCATGTTAGGCGTGAAGTACTAGGTCCTTAGTCCTAAATAGTAATTCGCTCACAACGAGCATACATTCAGTGCAAAATCATTATCCACCAAGACGACTAGTACCCACTTTTCCAAGCAATTTACTGTCAAATGAAGCGGCTTGTTGTGAGAAGATCATTCGGGCAAAAGATTCTTATTGCTGAAGGCAATCACATTAGGATGTTTATCGAACACAATCATTCCAACCAACTGCTTAGGAGTGGGTACATTCATTTTGTTCAAAGCCTTTAAGACAGCCTGTCGGTGATTGTGAGATGCCACTAACAGCCCTCAGATGTTGCATTTGCATATATCTTCTTTAGTTTCTTTAACACAACATCCTCCTCTTCTTTACCTTTCCATTCTTTTTGTTCTCTCGCTTCTTCTATTCATATGCTTGTATGTCATTTTTCCAGCTGTGCAGGCTTGAACCTGCCATTTCTCGTTAAATGCTTTACTTGCTTCTTGGGTTCCATTGTTTGGTCGTCTGTCTTATTTCTATCAAGGGATTTTCTTCCTTTTGGAAGATCCAGAAGTCGTTTATTTTCTCTTTCCCTTTCCTTCCTTTCCTTTTTGTTGCATTGTGTGATTGCCTATGTATTATCCATTTCTTCGGTTCCCCAAAGAACTCCTTAATGCATAACAGCTCCCTGGAAAACAAATAAGGCTCATTTTCATTGACACAAATCTCTTCTTTGAAAAGTTGAGGAAGAGTAATGCCATCAAAAGGATTCTCATGCGCGAAAGGTAAATGAGGAACTCTGATGAGGCAATCTTCTTCATCGTCATGCCCTTCTTCCATTACAGTTGGGTTCCACATCTGAATGTCAACTCAACGCCATCCAACTCATTCATGTTAAACCATTCCTCTTCTTTCCATTCCTTGAGATCCCATAAACCGTCTTAACCTACGTATAAGATCTCGTCAGCCTCGAGAGAGCATAAAGTTGGTCCTTCTGGTAGAGGGGTTACGAGCTTTGGTTTAGACATCTACATTATGAACTTAGTTGGGTCAAAGGTTTTGATTCCTTCCATAAAGAATTTGATATTTTGTTGGGTGCATGATTTGGCAATGGATTCATGGTCACATTTGGCTTTTGGATTGTTGTAGGTGGACGGATCACTTTGTTGTATATCAGGTCTTAGATTTCATATTGAAGTCCTATATAGTTATTGGTTACATGATCATGTCCCTAATGGAAGGCACAGTACTGGGCCGAGTTAAATCTCGGTGGTAACGTGTTTAGAGGAGGGTTTAACTCCAAAGGTTTCAACAGACCTTTCTCAACCAGTCTGCTAAACATGGTGGATAGCATTACGGTCAAAGAGGTAAAGGTTCTTTTCTGGGCTCAAGAATGATTTTGTGTAATAGGTTGGGTAGGCGAATTTGATTGATTTGGGTGCGGGCTCAAGAGGCTCACATTATAGTTTTGGCTTACAAGGTTCAAGAAGTTGCTGGCAGGATTGGGATTATTGGCATATGGTCTCCTCATTTTCTGGCTTGATTCCCCTTTCTCAATATCCCCCGAATGAAGTGCATCTTCTATCTGTACCCCATCATCAAAAATTTGCTCGAATGTTATGAGCAATTGCGTGATAAGATACTTTCAAAATTACGGTTGTAGATTTTTCACCACCATTCTCACCTACTTTTTCTCCGTGGTTCGGTTGGTCATCTTTGCTGCCTTAGCTTTCCAACAAGTCAAAAACTCGACAAGGGACTCCTTAGAGTCTTGTCTGGTGGTTTCGATTTCTTGAGTTGTGATGTCGATCTGGATGTTATAATTATACTAATTCACGAAAGTAGTAGCGATGTCTTCCCAGGTTCAAACTTAGCAACTTCCAATAACAAGAGCCATTTTTGCGCAGCCCTTGACAGTGAATGGTGAAATAACTGAGCCTTCAGCAGATCACTGATTCCCATTGGTGACAAGGTGTCCATGTATATCCTTAAATGAATCCTAGGATCTCCAGTCTTGTCAAACTTTTTCATGTTCGACATTTTGAACTTTTCTGTGAGCTCTACATCGGGAAAAAGACAAAGTCCTTCCACATCTAGCATATAATCGTCAACTCCTCGGGCCTTTCTCAGTACTTTTTTTAATTTATCGATATTATTAGACAAGTTCGATTCCCTCGCAGGTGCGGCTACACCCTCTAGGACAGCTGTCGGGTCACTAATAGGGGTACTATCACATGCGAAACTTCTTCATGTAATGGATTCTTATCCGAATGTGATCTTTAACTCCCTTCAAGTGAACATTGTGGGGACTCGATCTTCTGATATTTTTTTTGTAGTAATGACAACGAGTATGCTATGTTTGGTGGAAACATTTGTGAGTGTAGATCTTGCGTAAGAATTAATTCTTGAGTTTGTATATGTTCGCTAACAGTAGTTAAGTGTGGGGTTATACATGAGAACGTTGTTGAGTGGTGTTTGTCGTGTGTTTGGTTCAGTTCTTGCCTTTGTGATTTGGGGTTCTTGCCCAGTTTGTCCGCTCGAGTGGAGGGCAGGTCGCTCGAGCAGACAGGTGGCCGAGAGGTCCTGAGTGAGGGGACCGCTCGACCGGTGGGGGATTCTGCTCGAGCGGGCTGTCGGCGAGCAGACTTTAAATGTCGCGATTTGGGCTCTTTTTCTTATTTCTTTCTTCCCATTCTCTCTCTAGAACTGAAAGGAGGAGCTAGGATTTAGGTTTGGAGGCTTGTTAGAGCTCTTTTGGCTTCTAGATGGGTTCTCTTGCTTTTGTTTCTGTGGCTCAACCGTTTGAGGCTCGGTCTTGGCGTTGGAGACTCTTTTCTCAGTTTTTGATTGGAAGATCTCGTGTTTGGGGATTATGAAGGTGTTTTTCCTTGGTGCTAAAACTTCATAAAGGTAGGATCTAAGACTATCCTTGAATATCTATGTGATATGTGTTGTATCTTGAATTTTTGAACAAAAAAGCATGAAATTGGTGTTTTTCAAAGCCCTAGGTTAGGGTTTGATGTTAGTGAAGGTTAAATCTTAGATCTATGGATGATTTAACTTGGTTCTATCTTCTTGTTGTTGTTGAATACGATTGGATTTGAAAAATATTGGGCTAGGATTTAAAATTGAGTTTAAACTATGAAAATTATGAATTTTGGGATTGAGGGACCCATATGCTAAAATTGATGTGATTATTGGGTAAATTGAGGGTTGAAATAACTTATTGTACTTATATCTCATGAATTGTGTGACACATGCCAGTATCGGGTATGAAAGTTTGGAATTTTTAATGTAAAATCGAAAATTACAAGTAATGATATGGGTTGGGCGAGAGGAATCGGGTTGACAGTTGGACTCGTGTAAACTGTTAATGAAATGGAACAATTAAATAATTAAAGTACCGTGTGATGGAATTGAATGATTAAGTTTGGGCACGAGTTGCACCTCGATGAAAAACTGAAAACTTGCGCAATGTAAGGTAGGCCCTTCCTTCGGGTTAATCCCCGTAAAAGATTTCTCTTAGGCGGCCCACCTATCAATATTTTCGAGAAAAACAAAAACTGTGTGCTTTCTGTGTCAGGCTATAAAATGGGTATTTATCTATCGGGCCTCACATGGACTGGTGGCAATAAATACGCCTAAGTCTATAGGCGCCGATCGGCCTTGGTACTTGAATGAATTGATAGATAAATTGGGTTGATAAAACTTTAATTGGGTAAAATGATAGGACGATTGGGTAGAATTGGGTAGAATTGTTAATTTCACCGAAACTATGAGATATGAAATGATAATCTTTTTACACAAAAACTTGGTTATGTATTGGGAATTTGATTTGGGACAAACGACGTGTTTTTCAGTTAAACATATATGTGTATCCCGCTTAACCATTTTTATATGTCATGCATATGTTCATTGTTAGCCTTTTTCTTAAGAGTTTCGGCTCATGATATTTAACAACATTTCAGGTGATAAGCCAAAAGAAGATTTTGGACTGAGATGACGGTCGTTGGACACTTTTTGAGTAGTGGATAAGATTACGCTTTACTTGTACCATCTTTTGAGAAAACAAATTGTAAAGATGTAATTACTTCTTGAAACTTGGATAATTGTTTTGTGGGTTGGAGTAACACTTTGTAAGACCTTAAGGTTATGTTCACATATTTTGTATGCATGTGAGGGTGATGGACTCGTATTTTGGATCGAATTTCTTGATTTTTGGATGAAATATTAAAGTTTCAAATGTTAAAATTTCAAGTTTCGGGTTAAACGGCCTTGTTTCATTTCCAAATGCATGTTTTACCTTATATTTGAGCCTATCAAAAAGCAGGTTTGAGACTTATGATAATCAAATGTTTTTCAAACTCTTAAAATTTGTTTTTAGGGTTTTGGCTAGGATGCCCTCGGGTGCCTCACCGCCCGAGCGGTAAAGGGCCCGCTCGAGTGGGCTCACTTGGGTGGGTTTTCATCGAAAAATTGTTTTTGAACGGGATTTTTTCTAAATATGTTTAAACTACCTTTTGGGTTATAAATTGACTATTTTTCAGGGGTTTTATTTCAAAACAAATGATTACCTTATTTGGACAAATTTCCTATCTTTTATCATTTTTTTATTGTTTTGAAATTGGAGCGTTACAAATTGGTATAAGAGTTGTAGATTTGAATACCTAAGAACCATGGGAGTAGTTGATCCATTGCATGAAAGTTTGCATTGATGTGTGACATTCATGACTTGGTGTGCTAGCATGAAGCCTCTCGAGTATAACTTGACATTAGCATGCTATGTGGTGTTTGGGTATGTAGGTTGGACTTTTAGGATGATATGCTTGGCCCTTGGACGGCCGGTCGACTAGTTTGGGATTCGAGTTATAAATGCGTTTGGCCAACGTTCGTTCTAACCAGAGATCCAAACGAGTTAGCCGAATTGACGTGTCATTCTGATTAGTTTCCCCTCGTTATGTGTTGCATAAGGTGCATTGATACGATGATTCGTGTGATGTGATGTCTTGTTGAAGAGAGATGTTATCTGTGAGAGATGAGTTCTTGTGAGCATGTGTTAATATCTCTCCTTGTTCCTTCTTATTCGTAGAGTGATGATGTTGAGGTGTGGTTGAGGCTGTGCGTATGCTCAAGTCCAAAAGAAGGAGATATTCATGCTTCACAGGAACAAGTGGGCTGTGTTGATGTTGTACAGGAGATGCTTGCTACAATAAGAGCGATAGCTGAGGCAACTAGGGCTGGAGTGAGGGCTCCTAAGCCAAGGCCCTCTGTAGCGATGAGGGAATTTCGGCGGTTGGATCCCCCAACCTTCTTTGGGGAGCTGGACCCCAAGGTTTCTACCGAGTGGTTGGAAGTAACTATGATGATCCTAGACACCCTAGAGATTGGGAAGGATGAGTTGCGCGTTAGGTTGGTGGCGTTTCAACTTCGGGAGGATGTAAGAGAACGGTGGAAGTTTGCTAAGACCACCGTGGATGGCACGTAGACCGCTTTTACTAGGGTCTTTCTGGAAAAGAATTTTTGGGTTCTTCAAAGGATGTGTATCGGGAGGAGTTTCTCTCCCTTATTTAGGGAAATCTTACTGTGGTCCAGTATGAGGCCAAGTTTGTGAATCTGTCGCGGTTTGCACCTGAGATGGTGTCAACGGAGGAGTTGCGCACCAAAAGGTTTGAAAGGTGTCTTCGACCTTCGATCAAGGATAGGATTGCAGCGTTGGGTTTTTGAGTCTACACCAAGAGCGTGGAAGCCGCTATCTGAGTAGAGAATGCCATGACGGAGAGCCGCAAGATTAAGGAGAGCAAGTCGCATCAAGGGGCTTTCGGTGCTCAGTCTGAAGGGCGCCAGGTGAAAAGACAGAAATCAAGAGGGTTGGGTTCTTATCCCACAGGGTCTCATCCCCAGCAGCGGTCAGCACCCGCACCATTTATGGGTTTATCAGGGCGTTCTGAACGTTAGGAGGTGGTATGCTCCACATGCAAGTGATCAGGGCACCGTGTTAGGGACTGCCCGTAGGGAGGACAGCAATAGCACCAGAGTTAGACTTAGGGGAAGACCTCATTTTCATGTTTCCAGTGTGGCCAGATGGGTCACTTACGACGAGATTGCCCTCAAGGTGGAAGTGTTCAGCGTACTGCTGGAGCACATCGGTGCAGGCATCGCAGGGGCGATAGGGGTATGGTAAGTCACAACATCATTCAGGAGTGTAGTCAATGAGGACAGCAGGAGGAGCTACCTCAACTCAATCAGTGAGGCAGCTAGGGACTAGGGGCAGCAACGGACATAATCAAGGGAACCAAGTGCGAGTGTACACTCTCGTGGAGCCCAGTACGTCAGTGACACCTGTCGCACCAGATACCGCAACCACTCCTTCGATCATGCGAGGTACATTCTTAGTGTACCATTCTTGGGCCAGTGGTCTTGTTGACACCGGAGCATCGCATTCTTTCATCTCATTCGCATTTCCATCTGCATTGGGGTTAGAGATAGACGTGTTGAGTAGTGCCTTGTGTGTAGAAACGCTGATGGGTGAGACTACCATGTTGAAAAGTGTTTATAAGGACTGTGAAATGGGGATTGCTGACCACCGCTTGGTATTTGATTTCATCGTGCTCGATATGACCTTGTTTGATATCATATTGGGGATGGATTGGTTAACCACCTTTCGCGCCTTCATTGATTGTGACCGGCGATGGGTGTTCGTTTGCACACCGAAAGAAGATTCCCTTTATTTTGTGGGTGATCGAGACAATGGTTTAGCACCTAGATCCCTTAGATCGCTGAGCCGTGATAGCCTTAGCCACATTTTTTCAATCTTGTCGGTGAGTGAGATTGATTCTACTCGGGGAGAGCTTCCTCCCATTGTCTGTGAGTTCCCAAACGTGTTTTCGAGTGATTTGTTTGAACTTCCGCCATGGCGGGAAGTTGAGTTTCTGATAGACCTCATTCCGAGGACCGTCCCCATTTCTATGCCTTCATACCGTTTTGCACCAGCTAAGTTGAGAAAGTTGAAAGTGCTGGTCCAGGAGTTGTTGGACAAGGGGTTCATTCGCCCTAGTGTGTCTCCTTGGGGAGCTCCGGCATTGTTTGTAAAAAAGAAGGATGGATCGTTGCATCTTTATATAGATTATCGTAAGTTGAACCATGTAGCCGTTAAAAACAAGTATCTTATACCTCGTATCGACAACTAGTTTGATCAATTGAGAGGTTCGTGTTGTTTATCAAAGATCGACTTGAGATCGGATTACCATCAGTTGCGGGTCAAGGAGGAAGACATTCTAAAGACGGCCTTTCGTACCTGTTATGGACATTTTGAGTTCTTGATCCTGCCTTTTGGAATGACTAACGCACCTGCAACGTTCATGAACCTTATGAACTGTATCTTTTATCCTTACCTTCATTGATTTGTGGTAGTGTTCGTGGACGATATCTTAATTTACTCATCATCAAAGGAGGAACACGAGGAGCATCTTCGGATTGCCTTACAATTGTTGCTGGAGCATCAATTATATGCCAAGTACAATAAATTTGAGTTTTGGTTACCCGAGGTAAAGTTTTTGGGCCATGTAGTTTCGAGAGATGGGGTGGCAATAGATTCATCCAAGATTGAAGCTGTAATGAAGTGGAAAAGATTGAAAAATGTGTTCGAGATACGGAGCTTCTTGGGATTGGTAGGTTACTACCACTGGTTTGTAAAAGACTTCTCTAAGTTTGCAGTGCCTATGAAACGCCTTACACAGAAAGGAATCAAGTTCGTGTGGAATGATAGTTGTGAGCTCACTTTTCAGACATTGAAGAGAAGGTTGACCAGTGCGCCTATTCTGATTGTATCAAAAAGAGGACTCGGTTATGCCGTTTATTGTGATGCGTCGCACGAGGGATTGGGGTGCGTGTTAATGCAACTGGGTAAGGTGGTGGCCTATGGATCGAGACAGTTGAAGGTTCATGAGAAGAACTACCCTACACATGATTTGGAACTCGAAGCATGGTCTTTGCTCTAAAGACCTGAAGACACTATCTTTATGGAGAATGCTTCGAAGTATTCTCGGATCATAGAGTTTAAAGTACTTGTTTTCGCAGAAGGATCTGAATTTGCGCCAGAAAAGATGGATGGAGTTCTTAGGAGATTGTGATTTTGATCTATAGTATCATTCAGGCAAGGACAATGTGGTAACCGATGCCCTTAATCGGAAGTCCTTGAGCACATTAGCACGCGTGGCCGTTAGGGAGTGAAGTATGCTCGGAGCGATCGGAGAGTACGATTTTCATTTGAGGAAGTCCGGTAAGCGCATTACCATGTTTACGGTGGTTTCTCAACCCTCCCTTGTTCACCGTGTTGTTGAGGCACAACGAACGGATACAGAGAGTTTGATGTTTCAGGAATGAGTCTTGAGTGGCAAGAGTGCCGAGTGGACTATCCACTCTGATCAGAGCTTGAGGTTTGCGGGGAAACGTTTTGTGCCGGACGTGCGCCATGGAGACGTGCTATGTGAGTTTCATCACTCACGCTTGGCAGTGCATCTAGGTGGCCCCAAGATATATCATGACATACGTAGGCAGTTTTGGTGGAGGGGTATGAAGAAAGACGTTGCGTTTTTCGTCTCGCGTTGTCTCATCTGTCAACAAGTGAAAACCGAGCATCAAAGACCAGCGGGTCAGTTGCAACCGTTGCCTGTGTCGAAGTGGAGATGGGAGAATATCACCATGGATTTTGTTTCGGGCCTTCTGACGTTGCCGAGGGGGCATGATGCCGTATGGGTTGTGGTGGACAGATTGACCAAGTCAGCACATTTTCTACCTATTCGCATGGTAAATTCAATTGATAATCTTAGCAAGCTCTATGTAAGTGAGATTATTAGACTCCACAGAGTGCCAGTTTCCATCGTTTCTAACCGAGATCCTCGTTTCACGTCTCGTTTTAACAGAGTTTGCAGTCAGTTATGGGGATGAGCCTCCTTCTTAGTACTATTTTTCACCCTCAAACGGATGATCAGTTGGAGCACAACATTTAGATACTCGAGGATATGTTACGAGCATGTGTTCTAGATTTTCGTGGGTCATGGGAGGACCATTTATTGTTGATGGAATTCGCCTACAACAACAGTTATCAGTTGAGTATTGAGATGGCGCCTTATAGGGCATTGAATGGTAGACCTTGCAGGTCACCCATTTACTGGACCGATGTTAGGGAAACAACCGTGTTAGGGCTCAAGCTTGTGCGTGAAACTACATAAAAGTTCATCGCGATCCGTAAGCGTTTAGTAACCACCCAAAATTGTCAAAAGAGTTATGCAGATAAGAGAAGGAGACCGTTAGCGTTTGAGGTGGGGGACCACGTGTTTTTGAACGTCTCGCCACGAAAGAGTTTGATGAGATTTGGTAAGAGTGGAAAGTTATCACCGCGTTTTATCGGGTTATTTGAGATCCTTGATAGGATTGGAGAGGTGGCCTGTCGTCTGGCCTTGCCACCACAGTTAGCCTTCGTGCACAACATTTTTCATGTGTTTATGTTGCGTAAGTATGAGCGGGACCCATTCCATGTTTTGGATTGGGCAAAGTTGATGATAGAGAATGATGTTACCTACGAGGAGAGACCGGTGAGAATCCTTGACGCCAGAGAACCAGTCTTACGAGGGAGAACCATTCAGTATGTGAAGGTGTTGTGGCTTCACCATGGCGTTGAAGAAGCCACGTGAGAGCGATAATCGGAAGTTCGCAGAAACTACAACCAGTTGTTTAGTTCTTGACGTATGTGTGATTTTGGAAACGAAATCTCCTAAGTGGGGGAGGTTGTGGTGACTCGGTCCCTTGATATTTTCTTGTAGTAATGACAACGAGTATACTATGTCCGGTGGAAACGTTTGTGAGTGTAAATCTTGCGTAAGAATTAATTCTTAAGCTTGTATATGTTCGCTAACAGTTGTTAAGTGTGGGGTTATGCAAGAGAACATTGTTGAGTGGTGTTTATCGTGTGTTTGGTTCAGTTCTAGCCTTTGTGATTTGGGGTTCCTGCCCAGTTTGACCGCTCGAGTGGAGGGTAGGTCGCTCGAGCGAACAGGTGGCCGAGAGGTCCTGAGTGAGGGGATAGCTCGAGCAGTGGAGGGGTCCACTCGAGTAAACTGCAGGCGAGCAGGCTTTAAATGTCACGATTTGGGCTCTTTTTTATTTCTTTCTTCCCTCGTTCTCTCTCTAGAACTAAAAGGAGGAGCTAGGGTTTGGGTTTGGAGCCTTGTTAGAGCTCTTTTGGCTTCTCTTGGTGGGTTCTCTTGCTTTCCTCTCGGTGGCTCAATCGTTGGAGGCACGATTTTGGCATTGGAGACTCTTTTCTCATCTTTCGACTGGAGGATCTCGTGTTTGGGGCTTGTTAGGGTGTTTTTCCTTTGTGTTAAAACTTCATAAAGGTAAAATCTAAGACTATCCTAGAATATCTATGTGATATGTGTTGTATTTTGAATTTTGGAACATAAAAGCATGAAGTTGGTGTTTCTCGAAGCCCTAGGTTAGGGTTTGATGTTAATGAAGGTTAAATCTTAGATCTATGGATGATTTAACTTGGTTCTATCTTCATGTTATCGTTGAATACGATTGGATTTGAAAAATGTTGGGCTAGGGTTTAAAATTGAGTTTAAACCATAAAAATTGAGGGTTTTGGGGTTGAGGGACCCATATGTTGAAATTGATTTGATTATTGGGTAAATTGAGGGTTGGGATAACTTATTGTACTTATATATCATGAATTGTGTGGCACATGATAGTGTCGGGTATGAAAATTTAGAGTTTTTAATGTAAAATCAGATATTGCATGAAATGATATGGGTTGGGTAAGAGAAACCGGGTTGACGGTTGGACTCATGTCAATTGTTAATGAAATGGAACATGTTAGCCCAAGAGATTCTTAATTTGGTTTTGATGATTTTCATAATTCATTTTCTAAGAATAAATGTCTTTAAATGGATAATATTTCATATTTCCAAAATGAAA
>JAULJZ010184831.1:0-21862 GCA_032270985.1 Heliamphora pulchella | reverse complement strand
AGGATTAAGAGTTCGTGCAATACATGATAATACGGGATGTAGATCAATTCATATAGTCAGTATAGAATCGATCATCCTGTTGATCCCGCTCAATACACTCCAAGTGTACTAGTAAATCGAGCTCGAATATCGAATTCCCAAAATCTGAATTCGATCCGTTCGATATAGCCAAGACCAGCTACTATAACGATGTACTACAATCGTACCAATAGAATGTCCGGGTCCATTACGATTATGAGCCTATCTATATAATTTGTCAGAGCCTTTGACCCGATTTTCCTTGCAGCACGCACCGAGTCAAATACTGAACAGAATATACAGACTATGCATTCATTCATCACAAATTTAAATATGAAACCACGAATGCAAAATCATCTCAAATGTTTTTCATTAATATGTCAGGGATCTAGAATAAAATACATAAAAAGTATGACTTTTCAGTAAACATTCCCAACAGACTTAGCTTTTGGGTTGGTGCGGGCCACGGCTAGAACTTTGTGGGGTCAAGAGGGGCTGGCGGACGTGTATGGGACTAATAAGGGGTTCTATGTTTTCAAATTCTCCAGTGTTGCAGCGATGGAGACGGTTCTGAAGAAGGGTCCCTGCCACTTCTCGGGTCGACTCTTAATCTTGAGAAGATGGAAAAAATGTCTAAAACTCTCTAAAGAGGCAATCTCTAAAATCCTAATTTGGGTTAAATTCCATGAATTACCTCTTGAATTTTGGAACTCTCAATGCTTGAGTCAGATTGCTAGCTCGTTAGGTGTTCCCTTGTACCTTGATATGGCCACAGACATAAAGCAACGAATTTCATATGCGCGGGTTTGCATTGAGCTAGATGTGGTTAAGCCTTTGCCGCACTCGGTGTTTGTTAAATGTGAAGGGCATATCATGGAAGTTCGAGTTGAATACCAAGGTCTCCCATCCCTTTGCTCTCTTTGTAAAGCTTTTGGTCATGATCTCAGTACATGTAAGGAGAATCCAATGGAGCGGCAGTCTGAGTGGACTTGTGTTGGTAGGTGGAAATTAGCTGACCCTGCGGCTCCTTTCTGTGCTTCAGTTATTAGGCCTGGTCCGTATCTTCCTAGTTTTTCTTTGGGTAAGGGTAAGGATTCCTAAGCTCCAACTGACTCTGAGGCAGGTGGGTGTACTGTAGCTCCTTCCACCGGTTCTACGGTGGACAAGGAGCAGGCGAGCCATGCGGAAAATGTGGTTGTATCTAGTAAGTGTGTCAACCCGATTGTTGTGGAAAATGTAGACGATCGTTTGCAGGATAATAGTTTTGCTATGGTAGACAGGCCTGATGCTGTCGTTGATGCTGTTGATATAACTTATCAGCTAAGTGTAGAGGATAGAGAGGCAGAGGATGACAGTGCGTCTGAAGCCCTTCGCTCAACCTCTAATCCAGTGATAGGGAGTAAGAAGTCTAGTGGTAAGAAGAAAAAAAAATGGTCATTTGGTTCCGTAGGTTGGTAGTTCTCCCCTCTGGGGCTTGTTGTTGGGCTTGATTTGTAAGTCTTGTCTTTGTTTTGATGTGATTTTGTAGTGGGTTAGCTGGGTTGTAAGGCTTGGGGTATGCCTCTTGTATTCGTATATTTTTCTTTTCTTTTATGCTACAGTTAATTACCCAAAAAAACTGTTAAGATCATTATTTTTGTAAACAATTTTTGGTAAAAAAATTAACAGGACAGCCAAACGCCGAAATGAGTTTCAGATAAAACTTTTGACGACGAACGATCAAAATAAAACACGTGCAACTAAAGTAAATTTAAAGTAATACCTTTTGTCGATCGTTTTTTCAACTAGGATTTGATTCCGAGTTAAAACTCCTGTCAGATCTTCTACTGTATTCCCTTACGCGATCCTCGAACGTAGTGTGGTCTACGGACTATCGAGAACTTGTACTGGCAGAACCCAGATATATTTAGTCTTGAAAGACAAATTACGATATATCAATATAAAATTGGTTCAGTCTACCCGCATATATATAGGGCTATAGTAGGGACCTGGGGAGTAATTATAAGTAAGATTTTCAGTGGAACACAGACACCTACCAGCGGTTTCTGCAATTAGGGAAAGACGCAGCAGTTTCTATAATTTTCATAAAATACTGAATTACAGTTCACACCACTAAAGAACTATAATTGCACTCTGACCCATAATCTCAAGACCTTCTTACATTGAGCTTCTGTTATTAAATGCTTACCATTTCTCCCCACATTAAGATTCTCGATACCCGCCAATTAGATTTAATTACTGACAATTTAATTTAATCGGCATCTTGATATTCCTTAAACCCTTTCACTTAACTTATTTGACCGTCGGATAATCAAATCCACCTACAGAGTTTGGCCTAGTCAAAACTTATAAACTTCTTTAAGAGGGTATCGTTAATCCCGATCTATCGGGACGTGGATTCCGTTAATAATTAATAATTGCCATATAAAGAATACTGCTATCCAACTCACCGAGAATATAGACCCATATAAGATCGTACTCTCTAATAAATCAAAATAACGATTATTAAATATATGCAAATTAATAATTATTTCAGGATTAAGAGGATAAACACTATTCATAAAAACTTTGGGGTGTGAATTAATTTATATAGTCAGTATAAAATTAATTATCCCAAATCTCTCATTCAATACAAAGTGTACTAGCACAGAGAGTCAGAACAATAGACGACGCTATTATCTGTTCCCCGTAACCAACACACGCCTACTAAAGCTCTGTGCTACAGTCATACCGATGGTATATCCATTTTCATCTAAACTGTTAACATAAAACTCATATTCTGCAACAACCTAAAATCTGATCTTTTGTGTACAAGCCGTACTCTACACACCAGATTAAATACTATACAGAATATCGGACATCCATGCATATCATTAAGAAATGATATATATACATTACTCATAAAGATTCTCATAAAATAAAAAATTAATTTTATTAAAATAAAATTAACTACTAAAAATATAATTTTTAGTATACCAACCCTAACAGTCTCCCACTTATACTCAAAATCATGCTGCTATACATCTGACTCTCATGCTCTCTACATGACAATCAAAAGTCTTAGTCGGTAAGCTCTTTGTAAAGCATCTACAAGGTTGTCTCCTGATGCAAGCTCTATGTTTAACTGAAAGTCTAATTCTATGTACCCCAAAGGTACTAGACTGTCTACCTGGTAAACTAATATATAATTTTTAGTCATTTCAGGTACTTGATTATATTATTTACCGCAATCCAATACTCCTGCCATAGATTAGACTGATATCTGCTAACCATGCCAACAGTAAAGTAGATGTTGCGTCTAGTGCAAAGTATAGTATACATAAGACTTCCTACTGCCGAAGCATAAGAAACTGTCTTCATCTTCTCTATCTTATCAGGTGTCTTAGGACACTAATCCTTGGATAGAGTGATTCCATACCTGAAAGTGAGAAGCCCTTTCTTGGAATCCAACATGCTAGAACGAGCAAGAATATCATCGATATATTTTTCTTGTGATAAGCCCAACATCTTTTGTTTTTGATCTCGCCCAAGCTTGATCCTAAGGATGTGACAGACTTCTCCCAAGTCCTTTATATCGAACTGCCCAGATAATCATACTTTAACCGTAGATAATGCCCCCACATCGTTTTCAATGAGCAAGATATCGTCTACATAAAGTAATAGAAAGATCACCACATTTCTATTATGCTTCTTGTACACATAGGACTCATTCGGACATTTATCAAAACCATAAGACTTTATAGCTTGATCAAACCGAGTGTTCTAAACCTCGATTCCTGCTTAAGCCCATAAATGGATCTCTTAAGCTTGCACAACATATGCTCCTGGCCCTTTACCATGAATCCATCTGGTTATATCATATAGATACATTCGTCAAGACTTCCGTTAAGAAAAGCGGTATTGACGTCCATTTGCCAGATTTCGTAATCGAAATGAATAGGAATAGATAAGAGAATCCGGATAGACTTAAGCATGGCTACCGGTGAAAAGGTTTCCTCATAGTTAATCCCTTCTTTCTGAGTGAATCCTTTAGCAACAAGCCTAACTTTGAAGGTTTCAACCTTTCCGTCTACTCCTCTTTTCTTCTTATAGATCCACTTGCATCTAATGAATTTTATCTCTTCGGGTAGTTCTACAAGTTTTCAGACCTGATTAGAATACATAGATTCTATCTCTGAATTCATATCTCTTTGCCAAAGATATGCATCTTTGTCTTGTAGTGCTTCATTATAGTTACAAGAATCTTGTCAAATGACTCTCCCAAGAACATATACTGATTAAATTAATGAACAACCCTCCCTCTACGACGAGGCACTACCTGTGTCTGTGTACTAGCAGTAACAGGTTGTGCAGAATCTGAACCCTATGCATCAGTACCATGTTCTTGATTTGCATCTGTCCCGATAATCCACCCATAACGACGAGATAATGGAATATCAGCGACTTGCGGTTCCTCTTCCGTTCTACTAGTATTTTCTCTCAGTTCTTTTAGAATAATTTTGCTATTGGGCCTGTGATCTATAATATAATCATCTTCTAAGAATCAGACATTGGTGCTAACAATGACCTTCTGATCCTTAGGATTATAAAATAAGCCACCCTTCATTCCCTTGGGAAATCTCACAAAGAAACAGACTTCCGTCCTCAGTTCCAACTTACCCGCATTTTCTTTCAGCACATATACTGGATACCCCTAAAAACGAATGTGTTTCAGACTAGATTTACGCTCATTCCACAATTCTAAGGAAGTAGAAAGTACTGACTTAGAAGGTACCAAATTTAGAATATAAGTTGCTATTTCTAAAGCGAGTTCCCAAAATAAATCTGATAAATCTGAATAACTCATCATTGACCTTACCATTTTCATAAAAGTCCTATTCCTTCTTTCTGTTCCACCATTCTACTGTGGAGTACCAGGTATAGTCAACTAGAATGTAATCCCCTCTAATGACAAGTAGTCCTTAAACTCTCCAAAGTAGTAGTTTCCACCACAATCGGATCGTAGTGATTTGATACTTTTACCCAAACACTTCTCTGCCTCCGCCTTGAATTCTTTGAATTTCTCAAAGCATTCAGACTTACGGTGCATTAGGTAAATGTATTCATACCTTGAGTAGTCATCATTGAAACTGAAGAAGTACTCAAAGCCATCTCTAGCCCGAATTGTCATAGGACCACACACATCAGAATGAACCAGCTCCAACGGTTTTTTAGTTGCCTTTGGCCAAAAAGGGCCTCTTGGTCATCTTACCCTCTAAGCAAGATTCATAGATTGGAAGTGCCTCCACTTCCAATGAACTCAAAAGTCCATCTGCTGCCAGTCTATTTATCCTTTTTAGATTAATATGACCCAAGAATAAGTGTCAAAAAATATTTAGTTCTTTAAAGAAAGAAACTTTCTCTTATATGGTAATATAGATGTATTATTCATTTCAGTCAGTTGCAGTGTAGGAGAGATTAGAGTAATAATATAAAGATCATCCACCAATGTACCAGAATACATAACCTGCTCATTATCCTTAATAACCACAGAGTAATTAAAATAAACCAAATATTCATCTTTAGCAATCCAGAAACGGAAACTAAGTTCCTTCTAATGGCAGGTACTAAATACAATCTCTCAATATTAAAATTCGATCTCTACCAAAATTGAGAGTGGCATCTCCTACTGCAACTGCTGTTACCTTTGTATTGTTATCCATATGCAGGTAGATCTTCCCATCACTAAGTTGTCAAATTTTTTAGAACCCCTACAGTGAATTTCAGACATGATTAGTGGCTCCTGTATCTACACACCAGGTACTGGTAGATAACACCGCTAAATATGTTTTCACAACTAGTGAACAAAAATTACCTTGTTCGTTCTGGCTTCTGAGAAATACTAGATATAGCTTTTTCCAATGTTGGGTTTAGTTACAGTGAAAACATATGTCTTTCGGTTTTTTCACACCAGTCTGTGGCCCAATAACTACCCTGAAAATCGTGTCTCCCTGTTTCTGAACCTTTTTCTTTTTCATGCCTTTCGGCCCAGAGAAATAACCTTTTTTAGAAACAAACACATTTTCTGGTATTGAAAGAATACCATTTGTAATTAAAGTTATATCCAAGTTATATTTTTAGTCAACAAAATTCAGTCCCATTAGTTTGTTTTCTTTGAGTAATAAATCAAGTGGGTTGAAAACTATTTTAATTCTGAGAGTCATATAATTAAAAAAATTGTTAATTATGATGAGCAAAAACTTTGAATTTATTTTTATTTGGTTCTCTCTAACATTTTAAAATTAATTCGCTAGCAACCTGGTAATCTGATAATAGCATGCCTCGATGGGAGGACGTCTATTATTCTTCATAAGACCAGACAGGTTAATTCCCTTTAATTTTACTATCTAAGTAACAAACCATGCCAAGTAAAATTAAATAGCTGGCATAGTTTCGGTTCAGTATATAATAGCAGTGACTCAGATGGAAGAAATACTATTATATACAGTTAAGTGTTAACCATCACCTAATCCCAAATCAATCGCTTCGCAATGACCCTTCAGATGGAGAAGTGATCCACACTAACAATTATCCAGAATTATCTGTAAAGGAGGTTTGTACTTGCGATACTGCAATTAATCTATCTGATGGAAATGAAGGCCTTACTGTCAACACACATGATTTAATTGTATCACCTACAAATTGGGAATAGAGACTGTGGAATTTATCTATGAATAAATTCCCTCTCCAACTTAGATTTTTAAAATATTTTTTATCGTTATAAAAACTCGTTTAATTAAAATAAATTTATTAATTTTGAAAGTCACATGATTTGAAAGAATCAAATATCTTTCCATGTACATGATTTCAAAGATTCTGGTTTATCAAACCATCTTTTCGTGTTTTAAATATGTAACAAATAAAATTTAATATATGCACAATTTTTTCTTTATTTTTTCAGTTAAGATAGTGATTAAAGGTATTTATTTATTTTATTTATTGTTTCACATTTTTCAAAAAATAATAATTTATTTTGATTAAACATTTTTTTATTTTATTAATTCAAAATTTGGAATTAATTCCCACATTTTTCCAAGATATCCAATTTTTAAAAAAAATTCATCTTAAACGTGATATTTTTAAAAAAATAAAATATCTAAAAAAAATTATTTAATTAAAATTAATTAATTAAAAAAAACTTAATTTTATTTTCCATTACAAAATATTTTAATTAAAACCGAATATTCGAATTAATTAAATTAACATAATAAATAAAATCAATTTTAAATCATTAACGCAGTTAATATAAAAAATAAATTAAATGCAAGATATATATCTCGATTTTATGATTCATCTAAAATTCTAAAGAGTTTTAGTATCCTGTTTAAGATAAGCTTTCAATTTTTCAATTGCTGCAGAATTTTACTAGTTACTAAATAATTCCAAATCACATGCACCGAAACAGTTTCAGAATAAAACCGTTGCACTGCTGTTAGGAGGAATCACCGAAATAGTGTTGGAAAACACAAACAGCACCTCTTACTATTTCGGAATTTGCGCCATTGTTTGGCTTTGGAAATTGTTTGCGAAATTGCGCCTGGAAAACCGCTGGCTGTTTGTGTTTGGAACCTGCTGGAATTGCGCCACTTTCTACGGGAAATTGCTGCACTATTTTGGAATTGCTTGTGATTTGGCGCAAAAGTGTTGGCGCCTGGCGCTGCTTCTGTTCGAATTGCGCTGAAACTGATTGGAAAATAGTGCTGCCCCTGCCTTCTGCTTGTGCTACTACTGTTCGGCAATTGCATGGAATTGGAATCTGGCGGCTGTGATGGGCTGCTGTGTCAGTGCCTCGTTTGGCTGTTTCTGTTTGGAAACCTGTGCTTGAAAACAATTGAACTTTTTCCTTTTTTTTTTTTTTTTGAAAACCCATAGTCGCCGCAGAAGATTTTTGCACCGCCTAGAAAGCCCAAACAGTATTGCCACAGCCTAAGGCTGTGTTTGGCGCAACTGCTTTTTTTTTAATATAATCATAAAAAAAAACTGGAAAATAAATTACAAAGCAATCAAAAAAAATCGCAGCTAAAACCGCCAGAACCACCGCCGGTTGCCGCCGCCTTCGTTCTTCCATACCTGTTCTTATTTTTCTTTCTAATCAACTAGAGAAAAAAAATTAAATAACATAAAATATTTTACATCGACACTTATGTCCCGTAGGCTCACATTCGATCTAAAAATAATAATCTATCACGGTCAATCCCCGTGAATAAAAAATTAAATCACCATCCACGCATTCAATCAAATATAAAAATAAATTATGATCATAAAACTGGGATTTAGAACGCCTGCAAAACAAAGTTAGCAATAGTTCTAAAACTACCTAGCCCCGATAAACGTAAACAAAAAACAAAACGGCTCTGATACCAATTGTTGGAGACAAAACTACCAAAATCATTATTTTTACAAACGATTTTCGGTAAAAAACTAATTAGACAGGCAAACGCCGAAACGGGCTCTAGATAAAACTTTTGACGACGAACGATCAAAATAAAACCCGTGCAACCAAAGTTAATTTAGAAGATTACCTTTTGTCAATTGATTCTTCAACTACGATTTGATTCCGAGTTGAAGCTCCCGTCAGATCTTCTACTGTATTCCCTTACGCGATCCTCGAACGTAATGTGATCTATGGACTATCGAGAACTCATACCGACAGAACCCAAATATATTTAGTCTTGAAAGACATAGGATATCAACACAAAACTTACTTTTTCGTTACCATAGGATATCAACACAAGTATAACTTCCCATATATTACTTTTTCGTTACCACGTCATAGGATATCAACACAAAACTTATTAAGTAAGGATCATATTATTTAATGGAAAAGGGATGCACCCATCATATGCATATACTTGTGTATACAAGTTAAAATTCTTATTTTCTCTCTAGAGCCTAAACTCTTAGACGATAACCATGTCACTACATAGCTCACAATCTCCCACGCTCATACTTGTTCTTAAGACCTTAGTTATATGTCAAAAATTCATATTTATGACAAATACAACCAATCGGTATGATACTAGCATCTCAACCCAAGTGTAGTGAGGTAGGTAAATTCATAGCCCAAGGGATAAGAAATTTGATAAAAAAATGTTCAATATTGATGAAAATGTCCTTTTTAAAAGCATTTGGCCAAAAACGGGTGAAAAATGGTTAAGAAAATTTGACATACCCTTACTATTTTAATCATAACTTTTTCTACTAAAAGAATTTTCTTGTGAGAGTAGTCTTTTTCGAAAGAGGACTTCCGGGGTTTCGATTTGAGTACAAGAACGACCCAATTCAATGTCCGAATGAGGGAGGTATGATCGAACAAAGTTAGCCCTGCGCAGTCAGTCCGCTCAAGCAAACGTCAGGCGCTCGAGCGCCCAACTCTCTGCCAATTGAGCGCTCGAGCGGACAGGGCTCCACTCGAGCGCACTGTTGGTCGAGAAAACCCCAGGTTTGCCCCTGTTTTGGGTTTTTAACTTCAAAACCCTTAATCCTTCATCTAATAGTTCTTAAATCTCAATTTCCACCATTAAAACATTATATTCAAATTTCATAATCCCTTTTTATGCAATGATTTCACAAAATCACGGTTTATCATTTCTTAAAACTCAAATTTTTGTGAGAACCCAACTCAATCCACACATTACTCTATCATCCCTTCTAATCATGCATAAATTCTATTAAATTTTACTCATATAATAAATTATCAACTCAAATCATCACAAACATACGAGAGAATCTAGATCCTACCTCGAATTTGCTCAAAAGCTTGAAATCTCTTCCAATTCTCTCTCGTAGGGTTTGGATCTTGGGTGTTCTTGCCTCCTTGATGCTCCATCTTCCACCTCCTTGTTTCAAAGCTTGATTTCCATCCTTGCTTGCTCCTAATCTTGCCTCAATCTTCAATTTGAGGGATGAAGGGTTAGGGTTTACATGGGGAAAGTGGGTCTCTCTCTCTCTCTCTCTAGAAAAGAAGAAGAAGGGAAGAGGAAAAGAGAAAGAAGGGGGGGTCTCACGTGGGTTATAGTATGGACACATATATATATAAAACCCCCAATTTTTCTCCATCCTTCGAGATCATTCCAAATATTTCTCGATAGCTCGCTCGAGCGAACCCCCACCGCTCGAGTGGTGACCCCTGGAGCAGAACTTTACGAAATTTCTTAAATTTCAACTTAAACCTCCAACTTTGCTCAACTTTAAATATTTCAATTTATCCATTAACATAGCCATATCAATATCATTCATTGCCTTGTATCTCAATATCACCTTCACATATTATTAATTCCACCGTAAACGAATAAAGTTTTATAACACCCACGCCCAAATTTAATTCTGTCTCCTCACTTAACCGAAGACATAAAATCACAAAAATAAATACGTATCAGGCCGTTATAATCACATAATTAAAAAATTATAATTATAATAAGTAAAATTTTGAATTTATTTTAATTTGGTTCCCTCTACCATTTTAAAATTAATTCGCTAGCAGCCTGATAACCTGAGAATAGCATGCCTCGATAGGAGAACGTCTACTATTCTTCATAAGACCAGGCAGGCCAACTCCTTTTAATTTTACTATCTAGGCTGCTGACCATGTCAAGTAAAATTAAATAGCAGACATAATTTCGATCCAATATATAATAGCAGTGACTCATATGAAAAGAATACTATTATATACTGCTAAGTGTTAACCATCACCTAATTCCAAATTAATCGCTTCGCAGCGAAACCTTCAGATGGAAAAGTGATCCACACTAACAATTATCCAGAATTTTCCCTAAGGGAGGCTTGTACTGGCGATACTGCAATTAATCTGTTCGCTGGAGAGGGAAGGCCTTACTGTCGACACGTAGAATTTAATTGTATCGTCTACAAACTGGTGATGGAGACCACGAAATTTATCTGTGAATAAATTTACTCTCCCACTTAGATTTTTAAAATATTTTTTAGGGTTATAAAAATTCATTTAATTAAAATAAATTTATTAATTTCAAAAAATACAAGATCTAAAAGAATCAAACATCTTCTCTGTACACGATTCCAAATATTCTAATTTGTCAAACCATCTTTTTGTGTTTAAATGCGTAACAAATAAAATTTAATAAATGTATAGTTTTTTCTTCAGCTTTTCAGCTAAGGTAGTGATTAAAGACATTCATTTATTTTATTTTCTGTTCCACATTTTTTGGAAATTAATAATTTATTTTGATTAAATATTTTTCTATTTAATTAATTTAAAATTTTGAATTAATTCTCCCGTTTTTTCAAGATACCTAATTTTATGAAAATTAGGTTAAATGTGATATTTTATAAACAATAAAATATCTAAAGCTTTTCTATTTAATTAAAATTAATTAATTAAAAAAAACTTAATTTTATTTTTTATTACAAAATATTTTAATTAAAATCAAAATTTTAAATTAATTAAATTAATAGAATAAATAAAACAGATATTCAATCATTCATGCAGTTCATATATATATAAACACGGTGCATATATCCCGATTTTATGATCCAAGTGAAGCGCTTCAGCGTTTTAGTCTTCCGAAGAAGATAAGCTGTAACAATCCTCTTTTATCTCTGATTCCTGTGTCCTAATTGCATCAGGCTTTTCTGATATTATTTGACATATTAATATATATAAAATTAGTTCTGTATCTATCAGAAAATCAACACAAAGCAACCCCGGGAGAGAGAAAACAATTGGCCACCACCGGCGGCTACTGCTGCTGCCTCATCCGAGCTCCATTTTTTACGAGCTTTATATCGTTCGATCTCAAAATATGAGATTTTTTTGAAAAGAAAATTGCTAAAAAATTGCCCGAAAAAAGGCAAAAAAATTTCCCGAACCGCAAAAAACGCTGCAGGCCGCAACAGCATTGCTTCACTAACTTCCCGAGGCCTTTTCGACCTCTTTCCGAACTTTATTTTTGACGTATTTTACACTGAAATAAAGCTCTCGAAAAGTACTATTTTTCTATAAATAAATTTCTCAAAAACAGCCCAAAACAATGCCAGAAAAACTGCCCAAAGCTGCTGCCGCCACACCCCAGCACTGCAGCCTGGAACCGCAAATTTTTCGAGGCCATTCCGGCCTCATCCGAACTCCGTTTTCGATGTTCTTTATACCGTTGGACAACTCTCAAAAAGTAAAATCTTTCTATCAAAAAATTGCTCAAAAAAAGACCAAAAAACTACCAAAAAAATTGCCTGAAAGCTGCTGCAACCGGCCACCAGCGCTGCCGCCTTTAACTGCTGCCCGTTTGGGCTTTTTCTGGTGCTTTTTTCGATGTTCTTTATACCGTTGGACAACTCTCAAAAAGTAAAATCATTCTATCAAAAAACTGCTCAAAAAAGACCAAAAAACTACCAAAAAAATTGCCTGAAAGCTGCTGCAACCGACCACCAGCGCTGCCGCCTTTAACTGCTGCCGTTTGGGCTTTTTCTGGTGCTTATTTGATGCTGGTTTTTTGTGCAAAAATAGCTTGAATATCTAATCACACGATTCTTTGAAGAATCTCTCAAAAATAGTGCCAAAACAACCCTGAAATACCCCACAAACCTTCTCGCCGGGCACCGCCGCTGCCGACCTGTTTATCGCCTGTTTGGGTTGTGATTTTGGTCTAATTTTTTCTGATTTTGATAGTATTTTGAGGTATGTTTTATTGCTATTTTATGTTTTAAAAAATTTTCAAAAAATAGTCCCAAAAATGGTCCAAAAAATCATCAAAATTGCCTCCGAACCGTCGCCGATAAAGCCACCGAAATGGGCTATTTTGGTGATTTTTTTCCATTGTTTTTAACTTATTTTTATACTATTTTTTATACATAAATACCTCAAAAGACTCACCCAAAAAACCAGTTTAAAACCATTAAAAACTTACCACGATCTGTAGCCCGTAAAATCCCGAACCACTGCCGGTGCCGCCTCCATTCTTTGTGTTCTTAGATATGTTTAACATGTTCTTAAATAATCTAAACAGATATTCTAAAAATAAGAACTAGCTATTATATCGATCTTATCTCTCGAAGGCTCACATATCACGGTCAACCTCCGTGATTAAAAAAATAATCATCATTCACAAACCATTCAATCAAATATGAGTTAATGACGATCATAAAATCGAGATTAGAACACCTACAAAACACAGTTAGCAACAGTTCTAAAACTATTCGGCCCCGATAATCGAAAACAAAAAATAAAACGGCTCTGATATCAATTATTGGAGGCAAGACTACTAAAATCTTTATTTTTGCAAACGATTAACGAAAAAAATTAACTGACAGGCAAATGCCAAAACGGTCTCCAGATAAAACTTTTGATGATGAACGATCAAAATAAAACCCGTGCATCCGAAGTTAATTTAAAAAAAATACCTTTTTACCGATAGAATCTTCAACTACAATTTGAATCTGAGTCGAAGCTCCTGTCAAATCTTCTACTGTATTTTCTTATGCAATTCTTGAATGTAGGGTGGGCTACAATCTATCAAGAATGCGTCCCAACAGAGCCTGAACAACTTTAGTCTTGGAAGACAAGTTATGAAACTAGTTCAGTCTACCCGTAAATTTATAGAGCTACAGTAAGAACCTGGAGAGTAATTATGAGTAAAACTTCCAGTGGAATACCGACACGTATCAGCGGTTTCCACAATTAAGCAAATCTCATAGCGGTATCTGCAATAATGAAAAACTAGCAAAGATTTTTGTAATTTTTATAAAATACTGAATTACAGTGCATACCACTAAAGAGCTATAATTGCACTATAACCCATAATCTCAAAACCTTCTTGCACTGAGCTCTTATTATTAAATGCTTACCATTTCTCCCCACGTTAAGATTCCCGATACCTGCCAATTAAATTTAATTACTGATAATTTAATTTAATCGACATCTTAGAATTCCTTAAGTCCTTCCGCTTAACTAATTTGACCGCCGAATAATCAAATCCATCTGCAAGGTTTGGCCCGGTCAAAACTTATAAGCTTCCTTAAGGGAGTATTGCCAATCCCAATCTTTCGGGACGTGAATTTTATTAATAATTAATATTTTTCATATAAATAATACTGCTATCCAACTCATCGAGAATATAGACCCATATAAGATCGCACCCTCTAATGAATCAAAACAACGAATATTAAATATATACAAATCAGTAATTATTTCATGATTAAGAAGACAAGCATTATTCATAATAACCTTGGGTGTGAATTGATTTATATAGTCAGTATAAAATTAATTACCCAAAATATTCCATTCAGTACACACAAAGTGTACTAGCACAGAGAGTCGAAACAATAGACGACGCTATTATTTGTTTCCCGTAACCAAGACAGACCTACTAAAACTCTGTGCTACAGTCGTACCAATGGTATATTTATTTTCATCTAAATTATGAACATAAAACTTAAATTCTGTAAGAACCTAAAATCTAATTTTCTGTATGTAAACTGTACTCTACACACCAGATTAAATAATATACAGAATATTGGACATTTATGCATAGCAAAGACGTGATATACATACATTGCTCATAAAGATTCTCATAAAATAGAAATTTAATTTTATTAAAATAAATTTAAATACTAAAAACATGATTTTCAGTATACTAACCCTAACAATCATAGCATCACATCCTTGCATGAGTATTCACTTATGTGCTTATCATAATATAAATGTTGAATTTGTCTGTCTCCTTGACTTTTATATGTACTAAGTGTTGAATGAAATGTGTTGTGGTAAATTTTGTGTTATGAGAATTGTTAAAAAGTTTAAAGTGTTTTTTTTCTGGCCTTTAACTCATAGCATTCGTGCCACGGGTGAGGAATAAGATGTTTTCAAAGGGGAGGTTCCCGACAAAGGAGGGTACAACTACCAAGGTGAGTTCTCAGGGCAAGTGAACCCAAACGACGCTGAATGAAGAATCAAGTCTTCTTATTTTGTTCTTTTTGTTTAGCATCTGCGCGTTGTTGTAATTTTGTAAACTTCTTGTGAAACTTTAAGCTCTTATGTACTTTTGTTTAGCACTGAACTTTTAATGATGTATTATGATATGGAATATCTATGAATGAATTGTTAGAATATCCATTTTATCTATATTTATGTATGTCCCGAAGTGCCTAGAAACTAGGACGTCACAAAGTTGTTAAGGTGCCGACCCTAAACTTCAATAGCGTCGACACACTTGAGTTTGTCAAGTGTGCTTTGCCTATAGGTGCCGACCCAAAAGTCAATTGGTGTCAACACAAAACGTCCTATTCAAGAACACTAAGTGTCAAACCATTTAACAAAATGTGTCAGCACAAATGGCATAAAGTGTCGACTCATTTGGCATGTAGTGTCGACATTACCTTTTTTAAAATAATTAAATATAATATTTTTAAATTGATTAATTAGAAAATGTGAATTAATAATATCATCAAAATCTATTAAAACCTATTGGGCTAACAGATGGCTCTAATACCAATTATTGGAACAAACTGCCAAGATCCTAAGATTATGTCTATGATTTTAGTCAAAAACAATTTAGATGGAAAAATGCCGAAATAGGCTGCAAATTAAAACTTTTAAAATCGAACAATCAAAAATAAAACATGGTAATACTCCCAAAGTTAGTTTTAGGATTATACATTTCAAAATTTAGTTGGATGATTTTGATTACTGCAACAATTTTTAGTCAACAATCCGTCGTAATTTTTGACTTCTAGTCAAATCTCCAACACAAGTCTTTTGTTGTATTCCCGAATGCTAAAGCATGGGCTTTAATATATCGTAATCTTCATACTTTTCTAGTCGTTTTTTGGATTCACAAGATGTGGAAACCCTAGAGCTGTTATTGATTAATTGGCGACTACATTTTATAACCGCATATAAATATGTTACAATGGAAACTGTGAAGTAAATAAGACGTGGACAGGTTTGAGGTGCATTTTTGATGTGTGGATTCCTAACTCCACTTCTTGTTGATATTGGTGCTGGTCAATTTACATGGCCAAGGGTATTTGTGACTATTACTGTTGAATAACCAGTTCTGCATGTCAAATCTCTTGTTTTCTTTTGTTTTTGTCTAGATTTTAGAGCCTATTACCCTTCGAGGAGCCGATCTTCAGCAGGGATTACGAGTTTTTAGTAGTTTGGCCTATTAATTGGTTGTCCTTTTTTGTAAGTTGGAGTTGTTCCTATCCATGCAAGTTGTGCATGAAATTTTCTTTATTAGGAAGTTTCCCCGGCTGTTAAGCGAGGGTTTGGGTGTTTTTTTATTGTTGATATTGTTAGGTCTTGTTGTTTGTCTTAGATAATCTTATTGGTAGGAGGTCTCCTAATTGTTAGTTGATGTAATTACTTGGGATATGCTCCTTGTAAACATGTATAGTTTTTCTCTTTTCTTTTATGTTACAATTAATTACCTAAAAAAATAAGATGTGAGATTCTAATGCAATTATGAAATTCTACGTCAACCCAAAAATCATTTCACAAAAACATAAAATTTTTTTTGGTAATTAATTGTAACAAAAAAAAATTTACATGTTTACAAGGGGCATACCCCAAGTAAGTACATCATCAACCATTTAGGAGGGGACCTCCTAACAACAAAACAATCTACGATAAATGAAAAAAAAAACCTAATAACACAATAACAAAACACACCAAACTCCTAAGAAAACAAATTCCATGCACAACGGAGAAAAACACCAAAGTACAAACAACGGGCCAGGATTCTTCAACAAACCAGATTACTGAAACTCCTAATCCCTGCTGAAAATTGGCTCCTCGAAGGGTAATAGGCTCTAAAATTCAAACAAGAACAAGAGAACAAGACATCCGGCAAAAGACAAGGCAGTGGTCCAACCAAAAGTAGGCTTCATAATCCATGGCCAGATAAATGACCAGCACCCAAAAACACCTCAGAAGTCAAAATCGATCCCCAAACTAGCATAGAAAGCACCAAAATCCCACAAGTTAAAGAAGTTAAAGAAACTAGTTCTCTACATTGGAGAACTTTCGCTCGGAAAACCATCGAGCCCATCTTTGCGTCCTAGCAAGGGAGAAATCGAACACTTTCCAACCAATATAAAGATCTGATAAAAATAAATTAGGATAAAACAAAACTTAGTGACAAATACCAAGCTATAACCATCTCTACAATTTATCACCCTTGGCCCACCAAATTAGGACCCAGGCCATTTTACAGGCTAAGTATCTAATTGCCTAAGTCTCACAAAGAGGCTTTTAAACAAACCCGATCATGAGCAAGCAAATACCACTAGCATATCTTCATATCACACTGCATGAAATATTGCCACGTGTCATATGCACTGCTGGAAGCAATGAATCTCTAAAATAACGCAAAACGAGCCCCAATACAGCACCTGGTCACACATGGTTCCCATGGCCGCGGGACCCATTGCAGCGCCCACGGTTTTGACCCATATGCACCTCCCTAGGCTTTGTTTTGACCCATACAGCCATCACACTGCCCAACGCAACACAGGTCGCCACTCTATCTGCGCCTCAACAGATTTTTGCTGCCCACACGCTAGCCCACGCACAACAGGAGCGTGGGAATTCACTTCATCTTCTTCAACTTCTGCTCTAATCTAGTTCCCTGTATACCAAGTAGAAGTTCTAATGTAGATAACCCGTTGAACAATTTGAGCCACAAACTACACCTATCCGTGACCAAAAGGAAATCGGCACAAATAGACAAAGAGATAATCTTGCCTTTAATAAATAAATGAGAACCAGATCTCCATAGCCCACAGCCTTCAAGAAAACACAATATCATAGCTAAGCTTCACAAAATTCAAAAACATAAATTATAATTCATTCCACTAAAAAATTATAATTGCACTCCCAGTCTTATTCTCAAAACTACAGTATTCGAGCTTATATTATTAAATATTTATTTATTCTTCTCACATTAAGATTACAAATACCCGCCGATTAAATTAAATTACTAATAATTATATTTAATTGAATTCGTCGAAATTTTCTTGAGACTTTTCGCTTAACTTATTTGACTGCCAGATTATAAAATCCATCTGTAGGGTCTGGCTCAATCAAAACTTATAAACTTTCTTAAGGGATATCATCAATTCTAATTTTTTGGGATGTGTATTCCGTCAATAATTAATATCCATCATATAATTAACATCGCTATCCAACTCACCGTGATTATTGACCCATAAAAGATCGCACCTTCTAATAAATTAAAATAACGAATATTAAATATACATAATAATTATTTTGGGTTTAAAAATATAAGCACTCATAATAACCATGAGTTGTAAATTAATTTATCATAACTTGCTCATGCTCAACACACAAAGTGTATTAGTACAATGAGTTGAAACAATTATCGAAACAATTACCGTTCCCCATGATCAAAACAGATCTATTAAAACATCATTCTATAATCGTACCAATGATTTGTCCAATTTCATCTATAGCTATGAACCAAAAATTTATATTCTACAAATGGTCTTCTGTGGGTAAGCCGAACTCTATACACCAGATTAAATACTATGTAGAATAAAAGACATACATGCACAACATTAAATAAATAATGAAACTCATACATTGCTCATTAAAATTCTCATAAAATTAAAAAACTAATTTTATTAATATATAAAATTAAATACTAAAACTAAAATCATGATTTTTAGTATACAACCCTAACAGGCTAGGCACTTTAAGTCCTACATCGGCTATGCACCTCAAGCCCTAGCTCGGGTAGGTATCAAAGCGACATAAACACGAGGCACAAAGAGCTTCACCCTCCTCCTAAAGGAGCATGTAGAAGTTGGGGGCTTATTGTAAGGGAGGAAAAACTTTTTCCTAACACAACCCATCATCACATACCAGCACCCCCATCTTATCCACTATCAGTAAATGGGACAACACATGAGGTCTCTCTCTCTCTCTCTCTCTCTCTCTCTCTCTCTCTACTGATACTATTCTATATATATTTCCCCTCTCTCAGCTGAGGAGGGTGATCTGCATCTGAATACATATGGTTTTTTCCCACTAAAGCTTCATTTAACTTGAGCTTTGGAGGGTCTCCCATCGGCCACTGTCCAGGAGGCTTGTTTTGCTGGGATTCGGTGATCAAAGTGCGTGGGGGCTTTATCCACCTCTTCCTCGTTGGGCTCTTCTTCCGTATCTTTGTGGGTATGTTTTTTTTTTATATCTGCACATAAACCTAATACACCCAATCCATTCTTTCTACTAGAAATAGATTAGTTGCACCGGCATAGTGAACAAATCGTCATATCCATTGATAAAAAAAAACAAAAAAAAACATTAATGGCAGAATTTGAAAACCCCTAACTATTAAAACGAGGTCGATCTCCACTTCAGTTGCCATCAACAAGAATCACAAAGACTCTCTTACAAAAACAAATTTAGCATCTCAAATGAGCTAGATCCAAAAGTAATATGTGCTTCGTCCCTAGCTTCTCCTCAAATATCAAACAAAACTACACCCATAATGAACCCAAAAAAGTAATCACCCATAAAATTTCAGCAAGAGACTTCATCCAAGCCCCAAAAATGTAGCTTTGCACCAGCACATCAGATATAATACTTAATCAGAACATCTTAACTTGTGCCACCCAAAACAAAGTAATACCATTTAAACATAGCCCTAAACAGCAGGAATAACCTGAAAATAGAGCTTAATCAAAGAAAACCCAAATTACTCGCTCGAAATTTTTGTAACTTGATTCGACCCACCACTAGACCTGCAAACCACGCCCAAGCGGAACAAACTCTAGAACTAAAACGAATCTGGAACAAAATCACCATAAGAAAGACAAATCTCCCTAATTTGTCAGGAGAAACAATCAGATGTTCCTGTTCTTGGAATTCACACTTGGTAATTGACATAGGTGATCCATTGAGTAAACGAATCTTGATGAGAAAATTGTGCACTCAGGACAAGATAAGCTCCAACAGTATCCTTTTTAGCTATAACTATACCATCTCCACTCCTAGTAGATCCCTTAGTGTCACACCCTCTCTTTAGGGTGTGAAAACCAAACTTAGAGCGGTCCAAAAATATCTATACAAGTCTAACCAAATTTATTTATTTACAAATACAAAAGTATTATACATTTTTAAGGATACACTATTTCCAAATACTCAAATTGAATTACGCAAAAGTTTCATATTCCTTAATATTGTAACAAAACAACCTCTGAAAAACGACTGTGATGAACCATCCTCTAGTCGTACTTGCGATCTATAGTCACAAAAATTACAAAAAAGTGCGCTTAGTATTATGATGAACAAGGTAGAAAACAGTTGTTTTATTTAGAAATAATAAAACTTTATGCTTTTCACAAGAAATGTAAAACACTACATTTATTTATTACAAAATCACATGAATAATCTTCACAATTTTTTTTCAAAAGTTGTTAGGCTTAACATCCACAGGTCATTGAATCCACTGTTTCACATTGAAAAGTAAAGTTTTCGGCATAACTTCCATAATTTAAAATAACCATATCTCATTCACAATCCAAACCCAACAGTGTCCAAGTAGTCATCAACCTCATGACCAGGAGTTTTAACAATACCGTAACTGCAATTCTTAATGCACGGATAGCAACTTGATGGTATGAGGGGCCAC
Organism: Heliamphora pulchella; assembly: GCA_032270985.1. NCBI lineage: Eukaryota > Viridiplantae > Streptophyta > Magnoliopsida > Ericales > Sarraceniaceae > Heliamphora > Heliamphora pulchella. The sequence continues at coordinate 1,178 of JAULJZ010184831.1, read as the reverse complement.
TGTCAACCAAGCACGAGTGGTATGTGCTATAACCCGGGACTTAGCCCAAAAAGTCTTTAAGACAATAACCCCCGCTTAACGGGAAACCACCTTTATAGGGACAAACAAAGACCATAATTGGGTAACCTCCCTCATAATGGGATAGAAAGGGCCGAAAACCCTTATAACTTGGCACACTGAAACAACATATCATAATATTATCAAAACTTCTCTCTTTAACACACAAGTTTTTCAAAAGGTGTAGACAACATATTTGTAAATATCACAGCATTTGAATATAAAAGGTCATGCTATCACAAGTTCACATGCTCCAAAATATGGATATAACGTAAGTTTAAAGCAAACCTCATGCATCTCTATTCAACATAATACTATGCACTTTCACCATGACTTATGCCACGGCCCGAACCTCAGGGACCCGTGAACCAACCCCAAACCTTTCTCCTAAGGATCATCATTCACGACTTTTGTTTACCACAGAATTTAAGTTCTAATTATATAAGAACTTCTCTTGAAACAACTATGTCCTTGCACATGTAAAATTTACAACAAAGGCTTTAAATCTCAAAAAAAAAAATTCATTTGCAATCGTAATATCTTTGATTACAGTTCTCCATCTTTGTTTATGTACAACCATAGTGCAAAAATATAAATAAACACAAAGTCTTCCCTCTAATCTTCCCCAAAGCATCCTCTGCCCCTGGTATCGTCCCTGGTCTTCAAAACCTGAAATGTTTTGGTAAACATACATGAGCCGAAACTCGTAGGACATAGATTAACTCAGATGTAATGCATGATTTGTGAGGTGTGATGGGTGCAATCGGAATAAAAATGCATATTCCATAAATTTGTTATTTATTTTCACACATACACCAATGCACGTTAAGTTATTCATTCATTAAGCCTTTTTCAACATATTCCTTTTTTTCACGTTTATTCTCGTTTCTCAGTTTTTCACCAAAAACCAAATCACATTTTCATTACCCTATTTATCACAAAAACCGTATCACAACTAATTTATCATAATTAATGAACCGATACCGGGTGCAGCTTATAGAAATCCCTCCCTATTATCCCAATGGGCTACGCGAAGCCATTGGTTAATAGATAGCTCTATAACTCACCACGATACAACACCACGTTTCGGGGGCAAACCCGTGGGCACGTGGTCCCCATCT
>JAULJZ010184820.1:0-21864 GCA_032270985.1 Heliamphora pulchella | reverse complement strand
AAAATATTATCCATTAAAAATATTTATTCTTAGAAAATGAATTATGAAAATCATCAAAATCAAATTAAAAAGCCCTTGGGCTAATATCTTGAATGATCGGGATTGACGATAGCCCCTTAAGAAATCTTATAAGTTTTGACCGAGCTAAACCCTATAGGTGGATTTAATTGTCTGGCGGTCAAATAAATTAAGCGAAAGGGCTTAAGAAATTTAAAGATGTCGATTAAATTAAATTGTCAGTAATTAAATTTAATTAGTGTGCATCGAGAATCTTAATGTGGAGAGATGAGTTAAGTATTTAATGACAGAAGCTCAATGCAAGTGGTCTTGAGATTATGGCTTAGAGTGCAGTTACAGTTCTTTAGTGGTGTGAACTATAATTTAGTATTTAATTAAAATTGCAAAAACTGCTGCAAGGTTTTCATAATTATAGATACCGCTGTGAGATTTGCTTAATTGCGAAAACTGCTAGATGGGTATCTGGGTTACATTAGAAGTCTTTGCCATAATTACACTACAGGCCCTAACTGTAACCCTATAAATATGTGGGTAGGTTAAACCAAATTAAGAACTTGTCTTCAAGATTAAGGTTCATCAGGTTCTACCGGTACAAGTTCTCGAAGGATCATAGCCCACACTACGTTCGGGAATCGCATAAGAAAATACAGTAGAAGCTCTAATTGGAGATTTAACTCGGAATCAAAAGTTTGTTGTTGGAGAAATGACCGAAAAGGTATTTTTCTAAATTAACTATGGTGGCATGGGTTTTAATTTTGATTGTTCGATATAAAAAAATTTAATCTGGTGCTCGTTTCGGCGATTACCCATCTAGTTATTTTTATCGAAAAATCGTTTATAAAAATAATGATCTTGGCAGTTTTGCCTCCAACAATTGTTATTAGAGTCGTTTTTTTTTTTTTATGGTTTATCGAGGGACCGAGTAGATTTAGAACTGTGCTAACTTTATTTTGCAAGCGTTCTAATTTCGATTTTATAATTATTTTTTATTCATGTTTGATTGAATGGTTTGGATGATGATCCTTATTTTTTTAATCAAGAGAGTTGATCGTGATAGTTTAAGTTTTTTAGATCGGATGTGAGCCTACGAAACATAAATTTTTGATGTAATAGCTATTCTTCGTTTGTAAATATTAGTTCAGAATATTTAAAAATAAGTTGAATATCCAAGAACACAAAAAATTGGCGGCAGCACTGGTGGTGATTTCGGGATTTACAAACTACGGATCGCATTGGTTTTTCCACAAATTTTTTGACAGTTTTTCCAGTAATTTTTTCTGCAGTTGTTTGGCTTAAAAACCGTATTAAAATTGGTCCCAAAAATAAAAAATAAAAACTAAAAAAAGAGTCAGCACAAAAATAGCCCACCGGCGGCGATTCAAGGCCATTTTTTTATGGTCTTTTGCGTTGCTTTCAAGAATGGTATTGAGAAGGTTTTTTGGCATAAAATAGTAGTAAAATACTACAAAAAAATGTCCAAATAGATGGAAAAATAGTAGCAAAATAGGCGGCAAAAAGCAACATAGGTGGCGGCAGCACCAGCTTTTCGGGTCTATTTTCAGAACTTTTTCAAGACTATTTTCGATGCGTTCTTCGAAGTAACATGTTACTGGATACCAGTGCCAATTTTTAGAAAACAATAGGAGCTAAAACCACAATGAAAAGCGCCCAATTGGGCGGCTAAAGCAGGCAACAGCACAGAGGCAGCGGCGGAGCTGTGCTCGAGGCTTTTCGAAAGTTATTTTTTTGGCTGTTTTCGTTCCGGCGATTTTCGATAGCACATGCGGCTATCCGGGACTATTTTTGGGGCATTTTTGAGATTATTTTTTAGGCGTTCTTCGAAGAAATATGTTGCTGAATATCAGTGCTATTTTTAGAAAAAATGTAAGCCAAAACCACCATGGAAAAAGCCCAAACGAGCGGCAGCAAGGTGGCGGCGCTAGGCTATTTAGCGGCCATCAAAAGCTATTTTTCAAGTTATTTTCAATTTGGGTTTTTGATAGAAAAATAGAATTTTTTGAGAGCCATTTTTTTAGAAAAAATCGGCATCAAGAAAGAAGCATGGAGAAGGCAGCAAAAGCCACCTGAAGGTGGTGGCAACAGGCGACATCTACAGTGCAAGTGGCCGGCGGTGCTGGTGGCTAGTTTGGGCTGTCTTGGCTCGACTTTTCTTATATGTTTTTATGTAGATGTGATATATCTGTATTTCACTACAAATTAGAGAGTCTTAATGCAATCGGAATATAAGAAACTAATTCGAAAAAGGATTATTACATCTTATCTTCAAAACAGGAGACCGAAACTTTTTAGAGTTTCGATTCGATCATAAAACTAAGACATATACATATCTCGCATTTATATTCTTATAAACTGTGTGGATGATGTATATCTGTTTTATATTTTTTTATTAATTTAATTAATTCAAAAAATTTGATTTTAATTAAATATTTTGTAAAGAAAAATAAAATTATATTTTTTATATTAAGTTTTTTAATTAAATGGAAAAAATTTAGATATTTTACTTTTTTACAAAATATCACATTTAAGATAATTTTTTATTAAATCAGATATATTGAAAAAAATGTGAAAATGAATTTCGGATATTGAATTAATTAAATAGAAAAATATTGAATCTAAATAAATTATTAATTTTTAAAAAATATGTAACATAAAATAAAATAATTGAATACCTTTAATTACTACCTTAACCGAAAAGATGAAGAAAAAACTATGCATTTATCGAATTTTATTTGTTACTCATTAAAACACGAAAAGATGGTTTGAAAAATCGAAATATTTGGAATCGTGTACACTGAAAGATATTTGATTCTTTCATATCGTGTAGTTTTCGAAATTAAAAAATTTATTTTAATTAAATAGATTTTTATAATCCTCAAAAATATTTTAAAAATCTAAGTGGGAGAGAGAATTTATTTAGAGATAAATCCCGCGATCTTCATCACCAGTTTGTAGGCGATGTAATTAAATCCTGGGTGTTGGCAGTATGGCCTTCTTCTCCATTGGAAAGATTAATTGCGGTATCGCCAATACAAACCTCCTTTAGTGATAATTCTAGATAATTGTTAGTGTGAATCACTTCACTATCTGAAGGGCTCATTGTCAAGTGATTGATTTGGGATTAGGTAATGGTTAACACTTAGCTGTAAATAATTAGTATCCTCTCCATCTGATTCGCTGCTGTTATTTACTGGACTAAAGCTATGCCAACTATTTAATTTTACTTGGCATGGTCAGTTACATAGACAGTAAAATTAAAAACAATTGGCCTATCTAGACAAACGATAGATAATAAATGTCCTCCCATCGAGACATGCTATTCACAGGGTACCAGGCTGCTAGCGAATATTTTTTAAAATGGTAGACGGAACCAAATTAAAATAAATTTAAAATTTTACTCATCATAATTAACGGTTATTTTTAATTATGTGATTCTCGGGAATAAAATGGCTTTCAATCCTCTCACGTCTGTACTCAAAGAAAATAAACTTACAGGATCAAACTATGTTGACTGAAAAAATAATTTGGATATTGTCTTAACTGTTGAGAACTATAAGTTTGTATTAACTGAGATTTGTTTACCAGTACCTGATGAGGGGGCATCTGAACAGAAAACTCAGACCCATCAGAAATGGTAGAAAGCTGATCAGATGGCTCGCTGTTACATTTTGGCTTCCATGTCAAATGTTTTCCAACATCGGCACCAGTCTTTGCCCAGTGCCTATGACATAATTATGAACTTCAAAAAAATGCTAGACAGGTGGCCATAAAATCTCTTATGAATGCAAACATGGATGTAGGTACCCCAGTTAGGGATTCTGTTTTGAAGATGGTCAGTCTTCTCAATGAACTATAGATACTAGGAGCTAAAATTGACAGAAAAACCCAGGTCGATATCATACTCCAGTCACTAAATGAAATCTTTAAGCAGTTCTACTTGAACTATACCATGAGCAAGATCAGCTTTTCATTGGCAGAACTTCTTAGAGAACTTCAAGGAGCTGATGGTGTTCTTAGAAAATTAGGTTCTGTGTATATAGTTAAAAAAGGTTCTTCTTCTAAGTCGAAATACAAGAAGAAAAAAAGGGTTCAAACACAGGGAGGTACAGGTCCAAAAGCAGTTAAGGGATCAAAAACTAGTGTGAAGAAGCCAAGAGGCAAGTGCTATGAATGTAACTAGTTTGGACATTGAAAAAAGCAGTATCTGATTTTTCTTAGTAAGCAGAATAAACCAGGTACTTTCTATTCACTGGTGGTTGAAACATGTTTAGAGGTGTTATCTATCGGTACCTAGTGTGTAGATATGGGAGCCACTAGTCAGGTCTGCAATTCTTTGCATGGGTTATAGAAAACCAAGCAGCTCAGTAATGGAAAATATACCTGCATATGGGCAATAACACAAGGGTGGCAGTAGTTGCAGTAAGAGATGTCACTCTCAACTTTAGTATTGATAGGATTTTACTTCTAAAAGATTGTCTTTATGTACTGTCAATTAGAAGAAATTTAATTTCGGTTTCTAATTTAATAAAAGACAAATATACTATTCATTTTAATGACTTTGTGGTTGTTAAAAAAATAAATATTTTATTTGTTTTGGTACATTAGTTAATGATTTGTATGTCGTATCTCTTATCTCTTCTACACTACAACTAACTGAATAAATAACACATCTAATTTACTATTATAAGAGAAAGTTTCCTTCTTTAATGAACCAAACGTTTCTTTGGCACATACGCTTGGATCATATTAATCTAAAAAGGATAAACAGACTACTAGAAGATGGACCTTTGAGTTTATTAGAAGTGGAGACACTATGAGTCTGTAAATCCTACTTACAGGTAAGATAACCAAGAGACCTTTTTTGGTCAAAGGCTATTGAGCTAAAGAACCATTAGAACTGGTTTATGTTGATGTGTGTGATCCTATGATATTCCGAGCTAGAGGTGGCTTTAAATACTTCGACAGTTTCATTAATGACTACTTAATAAATAGATTCATTTTCCCAATGCATCATAAGTCTGAATGCTTTGAGAAATTCAAAGAACTCAAGGCGGAGGCAGAGAAGTGTCTGGGTAGAAGTATCAAAACACTACGATCCAACCATGATGGGGAGTACCTTTTTGGAGAGTTTATGGACTACATGTTATCAGAAGGGATTATATCCTAGTTAAATGCACCATGATGAGTTATTTAGGATTACCCGATTCATTTTGGGGACTCGCATTAGAGACAGCGGCTTACATTTTGAACTTTATACCTTCTAAGTCAGTACCTTCTACTATCACAAAATTGTGGTATGGGCTTAAGTCTAGTCTAAAACACACTCAGATTTAGAGGTGTCCAGTACATGTGCTGAAAGGAAATGCGGGTAAGTTAGAACTGAGGATAGAAGTCTATTTTTTTGTGGGGTATCCTAAGAAAATGAAGGGTGGTCTATTTTATAATTCTAAGGATCAAAAAGTCATTGTTAGCACCAATGCTCGATTCTTAGAAGAGGATTATATTATGGACCATAGGCCCAATAGTAAAATTGTTCTGGTATAAATGAGAGAAAATGCCAGTAGAACGGAAGAGGAACCACAAGTCACTGATATCCCATTGCCTCGTCATAGTGAGAAAATTATCGAGACAAGTGCAAATTATGAACTGGGTGATGATACATAGGGTTCAGATTCTACACAACAAGTTACCGCTAGTACACAGACACAGGTGGTGCCTCGTCGTAGTGGGAAGGTCGTTCATCAACCTGATTAGTATATGTTCTTAGGAGATTCTTTTGATAAAATCCTGACAGAACTGAATACCGAATCCTATAACTACAATGAAATATTTCAGTACAAAGATGCAGATCTTTAGCAAAAGGCTATGAATTTAGAGGTAGAATCTATGTATTTTAATTAGGTCTGAAAACTTATAGAACCACCCAAAGGGATAAAATTCATTAGATGCAAGTGGATCTGTAAGAGGAGGAGAGAAGAGCAGGTGAAAAGGTTGAAACCTTCAAAGCTAGGCTTGTTATAAAAGAGTTCACTCATAAAAAAGGGATCGATTATGAGGAAACCTTTTCGTCAGTAGCTATACTTGAGTCTATCAGGAGTTTCTTATCCATTACTGCTCATTTTGACTACGAAATTTCGCAAATGGATGTTAGGACAGCTTTCCTTAACGGAAGTCTTAACGAGTGTATCTATATGGTACAACTAGACGATTTCGTAGCAAAGGGCCAAGAGCACATACTGTGCAAGCTTAAGAGATCTATTTATGGACTTACGCAGGAATCAAGGTCTTAGAATACTAGGTTTGATCAAGCCATAAAGTCTTATGATTTTGATCAGAGTCCAGATGAGTCCTGTATGTATAAGAAGGATAACGGAAGTGTGGTGATCTTTTTAGTACTTTACGTCGATGATATCTTGATAATCGAAAATGATGTGGAGGTGTTATCTTCGGTAAAAGTATAGTTATCTGGACAGTTTGATATGAAGAACTTAGGAGAAACTAGTCGCATCCTAAGAAGCAAGCTTATGCGAGATCAAAAATAAAGGATGTTAGGCTTATCACAGGTAAAGTATATCGATGATATCCTTCCTCGTTTTAGCATGCAGGATTTCAAAAAATGGTTTCTTCCTTTTAGGCATGGAATCACTCTATCTAAGGATCATTGTCATAAGACACCTGATGAGATAGAGAAGATAAAGGCAGTTCATTATGCTTCGGTATTAGAAAGCCTAATGCATGTTATATTTTGCACTAGACCCGATATCTCCTTTACCATTGGCATGGTTAACAAATATTAGTGTAACCCAGGACAGGAGCATTGAACAGCGGTAAAGAATATAATCAAGTACCTAAAAAGGATTAAGGATTATATGTTGGTTTACCAAACGACAGTCTAGTACCTTTAGGGTACACAGACTCAGATTTCTAGTCAAACAAAGATTTTCGTAAGTTTACCTCAGGATGTGTTTATCTTAGGAGGTGGAGCTATTAATTGGATGAGTATCAAGTAGTCATGTATTACTGATTCCACTATGAATGCCGAGTACGTGGCAGCTTCTTAAGTAGCCAAGGAGGCTGTTTGGCTCAAGAACTTCCTGTTGGATCTAGACGTAGTCCCTTCAGTTTAGTTGGCTATTATATTTTATTACGATAATAGTGAAGTAGTTGCAAACTTGAAAGAACCAAGAGTCCACAAGAAAAGAAAGCACATTGAGCGTAAGTGTCACCTAATATGAGAAATTGTACTGAGGTGTGATGTTAGTGTGACCAAGATTGTTTTGGGAGACAACCTTACAGATCCTTTTACAAAGAGCTTATTGGCTAAGACTTTTGATAGTCATGTAGAGGGCATGGGAGTTAGATGTATGGCATCATGATTTTGAGTATAGTAGGAGATTGTTAGGATTGTATACTGAAAATCATATTTTTAGTATTTAATTTTATTTTAATAAAATTATTTTTTTATTTTATGAGAATCTTAATGAGCAATGTATGCAATATCATTTATTTAATGTGATGCATGGATATCTTTTATCTTGTACAGTGTTTAATCTAATGTGTAGAGTATGGGATGCACACAGAATACGAGATTTTAAGTTCTTGCAGAATGTAAATATTTGTTCACAGTTTAGATGAAAATGGGCATACCATCGGTACGACTGTAGTACAGAGTTTTAGTAGGCCTGTCTTGGCTACGAGGAACTAATAATAGCGTCGTCTATTATTTCGACTCTCCGAACTAGTACATTTTGTATGTATTGAACATGACACATTAAGATAATTAATTTTATACTGACTATATAAATTAATTTACACCTAAGTTTATTATGAGAGTGTTTATACTCTTAATCTTGAAATAATTAATTATTTGCGTATATTTAATACTTGTTATTTTGATTCATTAGAGAGTGAAATCTTATATGGGTCTATATTTTCGGTGAGTTGGATAGCGGTATTATTTGTATGATAAATATTAATTATTGACGGAATCCACATCTCGAATGGTCGGGATTGACGATACCCTCTTAAGGAAGTTTATAAGTTTTGATCGGGCCAAACATTGCAGATGCATTTAATTATTCGGTAGTCAAATAAGTTAAACGGAAGGGTTTAAGTAATTTAAAGATGTCGATTAAATTAAATTTTCAGTAATCAAATTTAATTTGCGGGTATCGAGAATCTTAACGTGGGAAGATGAGTTAAGTATTTAATAACATGAGCTCAATGTAGGATGGTATTTCAATTATGGCTTAGAGTATAGTTACAGTTCTCTAGTGGTGTGAACTGTAATTTAGTGTTTTATAAAAATTATAGAAAGCGCTGCAAGGTTTTCATAATTACAGATACTGCTGTCAGGTTTGCTTAATTGCGAAAACCACTAGATAGGTATCTGGGTTACACTAGAAATATTTGTTATAATTACTCTACAGGTTCCTGCTGTAGACCTATAGATATGTGGGTAGGTTGAACCAAATTAAAAACTCGTCTTCATAACTAAGGTAGACTAGGTTCTACCGGTACGAGTTCTCGAAGGATTGTAACTCACACCACGTTCAGGAATTGCATAAAGAAATACAGTAGAAGGTCTAGTAGGAGCTTCAACTCAGAATCAAAAGTTCGTAGTTGAAGAATCGACCAAAAATGTATTCTTCTAAATTAAATGTGGTGGTGTGGGTTTTATTTTGATCATTCGACATCAAAAATTTTATCTGGACCCCGTTTCGGCGATTGCCCATCCAATTAATTTTTATCAAAAAATTGTTCGCCAAAATAATGATCTTGACAGTTTTGCCTCCAATAAAAAATTAAGACTGAACTTGAAATAACTTTATATTGAATGAAGTATGAATTGAAAGAAAGTTTACGACTAAGGTTATGCCTAATGAAAACAAAAATTGACTCTAATATGGAAAACGAAAATGAAATGAGGATACACTAGTGGATTTGGACTTGAAAATTGAAAGATATGTAACTACAAGGTATGGAAATAAAGAAAGCTCGGGGCTTTTGATATGTGTTGAATGTCTGTCTTTTCCTCCATGCCTCCTCTTTATATTTATAGCATTTTCAATAACAACTTGACTTACTTATCTCCTCATTTTACTCCAACAGCTACCTACTCACTTTGACTCTCTCTTAGAATGGCATGTGTCACCTGCTCTTTTTTATTTGTAATTGATTCATTTTATTTCTCCACCCACATTACAAATAATTTTCAGTAGTTGCCATGTGTCCCATTCCATAAACTACTTTCCTATTTTTTAGCCCATGCTCACCCATTTTACAGAAAGTCAACAACAACTCTTCTTTCTTCTCTCCTCACTTTTATTTCAAACTACCAATCTTTTTTCCTTTTTTCTAGGAATCTTCAAAATTCATTTTCATCCTTAAGATTTTCCAAATATATTCCAAACAATGACCCCCTCAAATACCTTTTTTTGAACAAATAAGGTTATTTGTATATAAGACCTGATGTTAACAAGGCCGTAAAAAGCCTAAAGCAATTGGATGGCCTGCATTTGAGTGACATTATCATCTTAATAAACTTCCAAGAGTGCATACCATCCTGTAAAGATTCCAAGACGGTAGATAACCCCGATGCTTCTGTTCTGGATTGTATTGATATGAACTGACCTAGATAGAAAAGTTACAAGCCTTGATGGTTTAGGAAAAACTTCTAGATTTTCTCTTGTTTCCATAATTCCCTCTATGTATGTCTCCTTTAATGGAAGATGTTGGCCTTTCTTTCGCAGGAGAGATACCATGTTATAGGGCAGTTTGGTGTTTATAATAAGAGTCTTGAATTTTGTTGTCGCCCTTTCCTGCGCCCTTGTTCGGGCTAGAACTCTTTTGGTCTTGGCACTTAAGTAGGTTGCCCTAACGAGGAGTTGATGGTTTTTCCTTTTTCTACTCTTTTTACCTAGGCTTTTATTATAGGATGCTGCAATCTCCTTTGCTAGGACTTTGTCAGGAATTTTTCGTTGCTATGAGAACTTAGGATGGATCAAACAACCTATTTCCCTAGTAGAGTTAGTTGAGGGTTAACCGTCCTAGGCCTTTTGTAGGCTAGTTTAGTTCTCCGCAAGTTCCTAACTTCCTTATTGTCTTTGGCCACCGTAGGCCGAAGAGGTTGAATGACTGAAATTCTTCATCCGTTCTCAAGCAATAACGGCTCCTTATTGATTATGATAATCTCCTGATCCCACCATTCTTTTTGCTCCGATGATGAATCTCTAAAAAAACTCTTACATTTTGTTAATGGTTTCTAGAGAGGATTTCCTGTAGATCAACCTACCCACTCGTTCAAGGGATGGTTCAAACTGCTTCTGAATAGTATCCATTATCTGTTCCTTGTTCTAGGACAGATTTTGTTGGTATAAAGGGATGAAATTTTCAAAGATTAATTTAAATGTGCCCCCTAATTCTTCATTGGTAGATGTGAACAAAGGGTTTGGATTCCTCCAACGGATTGGTGCTTGGAGGATGGGAAGAGGGTGAAAAGGTTGATTATTGTCATCACTTTCTCTTACATCGTTCATCTCAGGACACATGGGAGTCCCAATCTACTTGCCAAGATGCCCCTCGAGCGTAGAGCCATTGAAGGAAGATCTTTGATGAAAAGTTGGAGGTGACTAGGGGGATGGAGGAGGCTGTCCCACTATCTGCTGATTTACCACTCCACTATGAACCGCTGGGATTAGACCTATCACCTTCTCATTGAGCAAAGCCACCATTTGAATAATCATATCAGTTAGATCAAACAAAGATTGAGAAATTGATGTCGATAAATATTTATTCTGTTGGAGGTAAGACTGCCAAGATCTTTGTTTTTACAAACGATTAACGGAAAAAATTAACTGGAAGGACATTCGCTAAAACGGGCTCCAGATAAAATTTTTGATGATAAGCGATCAAAATAACACTCGTGCATCTGAAATTAATTTAGAAGAATACCGTTTTACCGGTCGAATCTTTAACTATGATTTGAATCTGAGTTGAAGCTCCTGTCAGAACTTTAACTGTATTCCCTTATGCGATTCTCAGATATAGTGTGAGCTATAATTCTTTGAGAACTCGTACTGATAGAACCAAGACATCTTTAGTCAGAGATGACATGTTATGAAACTGGTTCAGCCTACCCGCATATATATAGGGTTACAACAGGAAACTGAGGAGTAATTATGAGTAAGATTTCTAGTAGAACACAGACATGTATTAACAATTTCTACAATTAAGCAAACTTCATAGCGGTATCTGTAATTATGCAAAATCAGCAGCGATTTCTACAATTTTCATAAAATACTGAATTATAGTTCACACCTCTAAAGAACTATAATTGAGCTCTGACCCATAATCTCAAGACCATATAGCATTGAGCTCCTGTTGTTAAATGCTTACCATTTCTCCCCACGTTAAAATTCTCGATACCTGCTAATTAAATTTAATTACTGACAATTTAATTTAATCAACATCTTGATATTCCATAAGCCTTTCCGCTTAACTTATTTGACCGCCGAATAATTAAATCCACCTGTACGGTTTGGCACGATCAAAACTTATAAACTTCCTTAAAGGGTTATCGTCAATCCCGATCTTTCGGGACTTAGATTCTGTCAATAATTAATATTCACCATATAAATAATACCGCTATCTAACTCACCGAAAATATAGACCCATATAAGATCGCACTCTCTAATAATTCAAAACAACGAATATTAAATATACGCAAATTAATAATTATTTCAAGATTAAGAGGATAAGCACTATTTATAATAACCTTAGGATGTGAATTAATTTATATAGTCAACATAAAATTAATTATCCCAAATATCCCGTTCAATACACACAATGTGTACTAGCACAAAGAGTCAGAACAAAAGACGACGCTATTATCTGTTCCCCATAACCAAGACAGGCCTACTAAAACTTTGTGCTACAATCGTACCGATGGTATATCTATTTTTATCTAAACTGTGAGCATAAAACTTATATTCTGTAAAAACTTAAAATTTGATCTTCTACGTGCAAGCCATACTCTACACACTAGATTAAATACTATATAGAATATCGAACATTCATGCATAACATTAAATAAATGATACACATACATTGCTCATAAAGTTTTTCATAAAATAAAAAATTAATTTTATTAAAAAATAAAATTGAATACTAAAAACATGATTTTCAGTATACCAACCCTAATAATCTCCCACTTATACTCAAAACCATGCTGCCATACATTTGACTCCCATGCCTTTTACATGACTATCAAAAGTCTTAGCCGGTAAGCTCTTTGTAAAAGGATCTGCAAGGTTGTCTCCTGATGCAAACTTAGTCACAACAACATCACCTCTCTGTATAATTTCTCATATCAAGTGATACTTATACTCAATGTGCTTGCCTTTCTTATGGACCCTCCGCTCCTTCGAGTTTGCAACAGCTCCACTATTGTCACAGTAAAGTGTAATAGCCAATTGAACTAAAGGTACCATATCTAGATCCAACAGAAAGTTCTTGAGCCACATGGCTTCCTTGACTACTTTAGAAGCTGTCACATACTCGGCCTCCATGGTGAAATCAATAATGCAGGACTACTTGATACTCCTCTAGCTTATAGCTTCACCTCTTAAGGTAAACACATATCCTGAGGTAGACTTACGGGAATCCATGTAAGACTGGAAATATGAGTCTATGTACCCTAAAGGTACTAGACTGTCTGCCTGGTAAACTAACATATAATCCTTAGTCCTTTTCAGGTACTTAATTATATTCTTTACCTCAATCCAATGCTCTAGTCCTGGGTTAAACAGATATATGCTAACCATGCCAACGGCAAAGCAGATGTCCGGTCCAGTGCAAAGTATAGCATACATGAGGTTTTCTACTCCCGAAGCATAAGGAACCGTCTTTGTCTTCTTTATCTCATCAGGTGTCTTAGGACACTGATTCCTGGATAGAGTGATTCCATGCCTGAAAGGGAGAAACCCTTGCTTGGAATCCTGCATGCTAAAATGAGCAAGGATATCATCGATATATTTTACTTGTGATAAGCCCAACTCCTTTGTTTTCGATCTCGCATAAGCTTGATCCCAAGAATGTGACTGGCTTCTCCTAAGTCTTTCATATCGAACTACCTAGATAACCATACTTTAACCGTAGATAATGCCCCCACATCGTTTCTGATGAGCAAGATATCGTCTACATAAAGTACTAGAAAGATCACCACGCTTTCGTCAAGCATCTTGTACACACAGGACTCATTTGGTCTTTGATCAAAACCATAAGACATAATGGCTTAATCAAACCGAGTGTTCTAAGACCTCCATGCCTGCTTAAGTCCATAAATGAATCTCTTATGCTTACACAACATGTGTTTTTAGCTCTTTGCAATGAATCCATCTGGTTATATCATACAGGTACAATCATCAATGTGAGACCCTGACCCGTTTTCTTTTTTCGGCGTTTCCAAACGCGCGTTACATGTTTTTGTTGCAGCATGTTTTTACTGCTTTTGATGCATGATCTGGCTTAGATATGCATGCGGGGGTAGGTTTCCGGGGCCGTGGGCCGTTGTGGTGTGATTCTCGAAAATTTTAAAAAAAAGATATTTTAGAGACCTATAAATATCAGGAGTTAAATATTTTCAAAAGATATTTTTCAAAACTTAACTCCTAAGTTTCCTATTTTCTCTCTACCTTCTCTCTAAGTTCTCGGGGGCCTAGGGCTAAATTTTCGACAATCAGACTGCGGATTCATGGTATTGGCATCGTGGGCTACGCAACCATCCAGACAGAATTTGATTCCAGCAAAGCTCGATTTTGCACGTGGATTGAGGTGTCAAGTTTTGAACTCACTGAGGTAGGATTCTAGACCTGTATGTAGTATAAGTGTGCTATGGGTAATCGGGTGTCTTTTTACCGGTTAGATCTCTGAAGATCTGGCTTTGTATCAAAATGGGTTTTTGTGCTTAGAATCGGGTTTTTGTTGGTTTCGATGGATGGAATCAGGTATCGGTAGCATCTTTTGAGGTCTCGATGTTAGGCCTAGATGTGTGGGTATTCACGGTTGTTGAATCGGTGTTCGAAAGTGTCGATTCAAGGCTTGGAGGGTTGAACCTGTAGCTCGAAATCATTTTTCGCTGAGGTTCGGTCGAATGAACCATGGGGTTCGGTCGACTGAAGTCTGGTTTTGGGGTTCGGTCGACCGAACCTATGGGTTCAGTCGACTGAATCGTGTGGGATTGAATTTTGTCGTTTTCAATAGGGTGTTCGGTCGACTGGGGGCTTGGGTTCGGTCGACTGAACCTGTGGACTGTTGGTTTGTGGTTTTGGGTTGGTTTCTGGGTATCCAATTGGTGTTCTAAGGTATTCAACTGATTAATTTATGGGAATTACTTGATTTAAATACCTGTGGATTACTTTTAACGATTGGTTGGTTATGTGGTGGTTCGGTGCTTGGGTTTCGATTTTCAATGGGCGTCCTATGGTATTCAATTGATTGATTTATGGGAATTAATCGATTCAAATACCTATGGATTCCTTTTGGGGTTTGATTGGTTGTGTCGTTATTTCGGGGGTTGTGTGGTAACCTCGTGTGTTCGTGTTGATGCCATCCTCAGGGATGATGAGTTGGTGAGATGTGGGTGTTTATTATGTGTTTAGTGTTTGGCCCATGGTTCCCTTTGGGAAAGGGTCTGGGGTTGTGAATCGTGAGGCTTTTTGGTTTAGAGTCGGCCTTCGGGCAATGCTTGGTTTATGGGCTGTTAGTCGTTCCAGGTGAGTGGATGACGGGTGCGCGTGGCACATGAGTTGGTTTTGGGTTATGTGGCTATGCGGTTTTATAATTGGCGTTGTGCATATATAACTCTGCTTATTTATGCAAGGATTATGTACTGTGATTTACATGACGTTATGTAATGTGGTTTGTGATACGTGGTTTTATGCTGTAAATCCTGAGTAGGTTATGCATAGGTGTATGGAATGAGATAGATGGTTATGTTAGCTCTGGTTGACAGTGATTACGTTAGGGTTACGACCCTTCGGTTAAAGTTTGAGAAGATTACATTAGGGTTATGACCCTTCGGTGAAAGTCTGTAAAGAAGCGTTTGATAGGGTTACGGTCCCTCGGTGCAAGTCCGTAAAGAGGTAGTCGATGGGGCTACGGTCAATTGGTGAATGTCCGTAAAGATGCATTGACGGGGGCTACGGTCTATCGGTGAAAATCCGAGAAGATACATGGATTACATGAATTGCATTATGGGACAGATAGTCCAGTTTTCAAATTATTTTAAGAGTCGTGTGAATCACGATCTAAAAACCACTTTTTAAATGTTTTCATGGCTCCTGTGAGTGAGTCAAAACATGGTTTGTATCCTTGCTTTCCCTTGCATGTGAAACTATTTTTTAAGGCTTGAAAAAGAGTCTAAACCTGCACTTCGATTTTGCTAGCATGTTTTGTTTATATTGCATGCTTATCTTCTTTCTGCTGAGCCTTGGCTCACGGTGTGGGATAAAATGTTTTCACGTATCGATCACGCGCGCTGATTTCGGGTTGCTGGTTGGGAGCAGAAGAGTTATAGTCTTCCTTTTTGTCTTTATGTTTTGTGTATGCTATAACATGTCATTCTGGTGTTGGAACCGTGTAGTGTAAGCTTTTGGGTGTTGGATCCTTGTCATGCATGCTGTTTAGCGTTTATATACAATGCATGTATGTTTCATCTTGAGAGTGTATTCTCGTGTTGGTTGTTTGTGAATGTTTCACATGGCTCGGAGTTTGGGGCGTGACAGATTGGTATCAGAGCTTTGGGTTCGAATACCTATGAGCCATGGGAAAAGGCTGTGTTCCATGTGAGGTTGATTGCGTGTGCTTGATTGAATGTCTTTACACGCTTTGAATACTTGATCGTGTCAACATGTTAGATATGTGAATGATGTGTATATGTGAGCATGGGGGTTGAACTGTAGGATTGATTCGTCCTGCCTTTTGGCGTTTGGATTAACAAACTTGGGAGCCAAGTTAGAAACACGTTTAGCTGACATGATTTCTTGCAGGGAATTTAAGTAGGTTATCCAGATTGATGAGTCATTCTTATTGGTTTTCCTCGGTATGTGGGGTTATTTAGCATGAACCTATGTGCTTATGTGTTACCATGCTAAGTGTTTAACATTTGTGTTCATGCAATGTCTTGCGTCTTATGTATTATTTTGCTTTCATATAGACGCGATGTCGGCGAGACGAGGGCAAGGCCGTCGTCGAGGTCGTGGCTGTGCTGTTCGCCAAGGGGATGTTCCTATCCCTGATGCTGGAGATGCAAATGCTCCCCAAGGACCTGTTGACATGGTAGAGTTGGTGCGTGCACTGGTGGGTTCCATCGGCCAGTTGGTTGAGACCATTAGAGGTGAGACCGATCGAGAGAGAGGGGGAGTACCTGAGGCGAGGGCTACAGTAGCGATGCGGGAGTTCAGGCGCATGGATCCGCCTACTTTTGCTGGAGATCCTGATCCTATTGTGGTGAAGGAGTGATTGGAGTTGGTGACGCGGATCCCCGACACACTGCAGATTGTGGAGGATGAGTTGCGAGTTTCTTTTGCCACCTTTCAGCTGAGGGGTGCTGCTCACGCTTGGTGGAAATATGCCAGGACTATTACAGGAGTTACTTGGGCAGCCTTTACAAGAGTATTTCTGGACAAATACTTCCCAGCTTTACAGAGAGATTTGTGTAGGAAAGAGTTCTATACTCTTACCCAGGGGGCCATAAACATCAGGCAGTATGAGGCCAGGTTTACGAGCTTGTCCCGATTTGCTCTGGAGTTGGTGAGCACCGATGAGCTGCGTTTCATGAGGTTTGAGCGGGGTTTGAGGCCGGCAATCAGGGAGCGTGTGGTTGCGCTGGGATTACGGGTGTTCACATAGTTGGTAGAGGCGGCAGCGAGGGTGGAGAACACCATGACTAAGATTCGGGCTTCTAGGGAGGCCAGGACACCGCAGAGTGGGACAGAGGCGCAGACAGGTGGGCATTTTAGCAAGAGGCAGAGGTCCTCTGGTCCCAGATTTCATCCATCTGGATCACGGCAGTTCTCTGCACCATCACCATCTGTGGCTTCATCTGGGAGGCCAGAGCTGAGGGAGTTGATTTGCTATCAGTGAGGCAGTCGGGGAATCGTGTATCAGAGTACCCGCACCCGAGGCAGTCCCAGGGTTCATGGAGTCAGTCATAGGGGAGGGAACATATTTGCTATGGATGTGGCCAGCACGGACATATTCGTCGGAACTGTCCCCAGAGGGAGAGTGCGCCAAGTACAGTGGGCACACCAGAGTGTTCGTATGTGCAGGACCGACAGCAGCACCCAGCAGTTCAGACTTCCTGAGCGACGATAGGTGGGGGTGCTTCAATTCAGTCGGTGCGGCAGCCGATAATGCCGAGTTCGGGCGGACAGGACAGAGTGGGGTTCCTCCGAGTGTATTCTCTAGTAGCTCGTGGTTCTTCGAGGGCACCGGTCATGCGAGATGACACAGATGCAGATCTCTCTCCATTGCACAGAGGTATTTTCTAAGTATGAGGGCCTTGGGCCAGTTCTTCATTGCATCATTTTGGAGTTGGTTATGGATTCCGTAGATGGTGTATTGTGTTGAGGCAGTGGCAGGTGACGATTCGAGGTTGGAAGTGTTATAGATCCCAAGTCTTTGCGATAGTTGGCTATTGTTTAGGATGCCTGACCTTGTTTGATTATATCCTAGGAATGGTTTGGCTGACCATGTCGTGTACCTGTGTTGATTGTGATCACCGGGTTGTTTCTCTTAACCTTGAGTTGAATTTCGAGGGCAAAATTCCTTTAAGGGGGGTTGAGTTGTGAGACTCTGACCCATTTTCTTTTTTGGCGTTTCCGAACGCGCGTTACATGTTTTTGTTGCATCATGTTTTTACTGCTTTTGATGAATGATCGGGCTTAGATATGCATGCGGGGTAAGTTCCCAGGGCCGTGGGCCGTTGTACTGCGATTCACGAAAATTTTTAAAAAATGATATTTTGGAGACCTATAAATATCAGGAGTTAGATATTTTCAAAAGAAATTTTCCAAACATAACTCCTAAGTTTTCTATTTTCTCTCTACCTTCTCTCTAAGTTATCGGGGGCCTGTGGCTCGATTTTCGACAATCAGACTGCGGATTCTTAGTATTGGCATCGTAGGCTACGCAACCATCCAGTCAGAATTTGATTCTAGCGAAGCTCGATTTTGCACGTGGATTGAGACATCGAGTTTTCAACTCACCGAGGTAGAATTCTAGACCTGTATGTAGTATAAGGGTGCTATGGGTAATCGAGTGTCTTTTTACCTATTAGATCTCTGTAGATCTGGCTTTGTATCAAAATGGGTTTTTGTACTTAGAACTGGGTTTTTGTTGATTCCGGTGGATGGAATCGGGTATCGGTAGTTTCTTTTGAGGTCTCGGTGTTAGGTGTAGACGTGTAGGTGTTCACAGTTGTTGAATCAGTGTTCGAAAGTGTCGATTTGAGGCTTAGAGGGTTGAACCCATACCTCTAAATCGTCGTCCGCTGAGGTTCGATTGACTGAACCATGGGGTTCGGTCGACTGAAGTCTGGTTTTGGGGTTCGGTTGACCGAACCTATCGGTTCGGTTGACCGAACCTATCGGTTCAGTCGACTGAACCGTGTGGGTTTGCGTTTTGTGGTTTCCAGTAGCGTGTTCGGTCGACTGAACCTGTAGGCTGTTGGTTTGTGGTTTTGGGTTGGTTTCTGGGTTTCCAATTCGTGTCCTAAGGTATTCAATTGATTAATTTATGAGAATTACTTGATTTAAATACCTGTGGATTCCTTTTGGGGTTTGGTTGGTTATGTGGTTGTTTGGTGCTTGGGTTTCAGTTTCTGATGGGCATCCTATGGTATTCAATTGATTGATTTATGGGAATTAATCAATTCAACTACCTGTGGATTCCTTTTGGGGTTTGATTGGTTGTGTCGGGATTTCGGGGGTCGTGTGGTAACCTCGTGTGTTTGTGTTGATGCCATCCTCGGGGATGATGAGTTGGTGAGATATGGTTGTTTGTTATGTATTGAGTGTTTGGCCCGTGGTTCCCTTTGAGAAAGGGTCTGGGGTTGTGAATCGTGAGGCTTTTTGGTTTAGAGTCGGCCTTCGGGCTAGGCTTGGTTTGTGGGTTGTTAGTTGTTCTGGGTGAGTGGATGAGGGGTGCGTGTGGCACATGAGTTGATTTTGAGTTATGTGGCTATGTGCTTTTATAATTGGCGTTGTGCATATATAACTCTGCTTATTTATGCAAGGATTATGTATTGTGATTTACATGACGTTATGTAATGTGGTTTGTGATACGTGATTTTATGCTGTAAATCCTAAGTAGGTTATGCATAGGTGTATGGAATGAGATAGACGGTTATGTTAGCTCTGTCTGACAGTGATTACGTTAGGGTTACGACCCTTTGGTTAAAGTCCGAGAAGATTACGTTAGGGTTATGACCCTTCGGTGAAAGTCCGTAAAGAAGCGTTTGATAGGGCTACGGTCCCTCGGTGCAAGTCCGTAAAGAGGTAGTCGATGGAGCTACGGGCCATCGGTGAAAGTCCGTAAAGATGCATTGACGGGGGCTACGGTCCATCGGTGAAAGTTCGAGAAGATACATGGATTGCATGAATTGCATTATGGGACAGATAGACCAGTTTTCAAATTGTTTTATGAGTCGTGTGAATCACGATCTAAAAACCCCTTTTTAAATGTTTTCAAGGCTCCTGTGAGTGAGTCAAAACATGGTTTATCTCCTCGCTTTCCCTTGCATGTGAAACTATTTTTTAAGATTTGAAAGAGTGTCTAAACCTGCACTTCGATTTTGCTAGCATGTTTTGTATATTTTGCACGCTTGTCTTGTTTCTGCTGAGCCTTGGCTCATGGTGTGGGATGAAATGTTTTCAGGTACCGATCACGCGCGCTGATTTGGGGTTGCTGGTTGGGAGCAGAAGAGTTATAGTCTTCCTTTTTATCTTTCTATTACATGTATATTGTAACATGTCATTCTGGTGTTGGAACCGTGTAGTGTAAGCTTTTGGGCGTTGGAGCCTTGTCATGTATGCCGTTTAGCGTTTATATACAATGCATGTATGTTTCATCTTGAGAGTGTATTCTCGGGTTGGTTGTTTGTGGGTGTTTCACGTGGCCCGGAGTTTGGAGCGTGACAGTCAAGACTTCCATTTTGGAAAGCTATCTTGACGTTCATTTGCCTGATTTCGTAATCAAAATGAGCGGTAATGGATAAGAGAATTCGGATAGACTTAAGCATGGCTACCGGCGAAAAGGTTTCCTCATAATCGATCCCTTCTTTTTGAGTGAACCTTTTAGTAATAAGCGTAGCTTTCAAGGTTTCAACATTCCCTTCTGCTCCTCTCTTCCTCTTGTAAATTCGCTTGCATCCAATGGGTTTTATCCCTTCGGGTGGTTCTATAAGTTCTCAGACCTGATTGGAATATATAGATTCCATCTCGGAATTCATAGCCCTTTGTCAAAGATCTGCATCTTTATCTTAAAGTGCTTCATTGTAGTTACTGGACTCAGTATCTAGTTCTGCAGGGATCTTGTCAAAAGACTCTCCCAAGAACATATACCGGTCAGGTTGATGAACAACTCTCCCACTACGACGAAGAATTACCTGTGTTTGTGTACTAGTAGTAACACGCGGTGCAGAATCAAAACCCTGTGTGTCAGCACCTTGTTCTTGATTTGCACCTGTCTGGATAATCCTCCAACTATGACGAAGTAATGGGATATCCGTGACTTGATCTTCCATTCTACTGGTATTTCCTCTTAGTTCTTCCTGAACAATATTACTTTTGGGCCAGTGATTCATAATATAATCCTCTTCATGGAATCGGGTATTAGTGCTAACAATGACCTTATAATCCTTAGGATTACAAAACAGATCACCCTTCATTCCCTTGGGATATCCTGCAAAGAAGCAGACTTTTATCCTCGATTCGAACTTACCCGCGTTTCTTTTCAGCACATGTATTGGACACTCCTAAATCCGAATATGTTTCACACTAGGCTTATACCCGGTCCACAATTCTGTGAGAGTAGAAGGTACTAACTTAGAAGGTACCAAGTTCAGATTGTATGCTACTGTCTCTAAAGCGTGTCCTCAAAACGAATTGGGTAAATCTGAATAACTCATCATGGACCTTACCATTTTCATAAGAGTCCTAATCCTTCTTTTAGCTACATTATTCTGCTGTAAAGTGCCTGGTGTAGTTAACTGGGATGTAATACCCTCTAATAACAAGTAGTTCTTAAACTCTTGAAAGAGGTATTTTCCACTACGGTCGGATCGTAGTGATTTGATACTTTTACCCTGATGCTTCTCTGCCTTCGCTTTAATTTCTTTGAATTTCTCAAAACATTCAGACTTATCGTGCATCAGGTAAATATATCCATACCTTGAGTAGTCATCAATGAAACTGACGAAGTACTCAAAGCCACCTCTAGTCCAAATTATCATAGAACCACACACATTAGAATGAACCAGTTCTAACGGTTCTTTAGCTCTATAGCCTTAGGCCGAAAGGGCCTCTTTGTCATCTTACCCTTTAAGCAAGATTCATAGACTTGAAGTTCCTCCACTTCTAATGAACTTAAAAGTCCATATGCTACCAGTCTGTTTATCCTTTTTAGATTAATATGACCCAATCGTAAGTGCCAAAAAAACGTTTGGTTCATTAAAGAAGGAATCATTCTTTTATATGGTAATATATATGTATTATTCGTTTCAGTCAGTTGCAGTGTAGGAGAGATTGGAGTAATAATATAAAGATC
>JAULJZ010184809.1:0-21865 GCA_032270985.1 Heliamphora pulchella | reverse complement strand
GGATGTTTGTAGAGGATTGGATTAAGTTGACGAAACCACAGTGCTGGAAAAATTAGTAGTTATTGTTGGTTTGATGTCTCAAATTTTAGTATTCATGCTCGGTAAGACGTCCGGACAGCATTGAATGACTAAAAAGTGGGTCGACATAGGCGCAGGATCTCTGCAGAAGGCAAAGAAATCGAGACCTGTTAAAGACGGATTGATCGGTCTAACAGACGAATCGATCGGTCTGGGTGTAGCAGTAATTTTTTACGCGGCGACTAGGGTTAAGTTTTGACCTAGGGGCTGCCTATATAAGAGTTTCATGTTTCATAAAAATCCTAAGGTCATCTACATACTTGAGAGGGCTTAGTAGAGAGGCTAAAGAGAGTATAGAGAGACGGCGAGAGACTCAAGTTTGAGGCCATAGATATAGTGTGAGTGTGAGAGATAGAGTGATTATAATCCTTATTGATAATAGTGGATTCTTTTTTTTTGTCCCGTGGAGGTAGACAGTAAGACGAATCATGTATATTCGTGTTCTTGTTCTTTATTTGTTTTGTGTGGATTGAAGCCTACGTTCCTGTTTTCGCTATGTAAGGGATTTGAGCCCTTAAAATCTCAACAACTGGCCTCAAAGCATTGGTTATTGGCTTGATCATCTGATTGTAGTAAAGATGGTGAACATCAGATATGAAGTTGAAAAGTTTATCAATAAGAATAATTTTGCCCTGTGGCAGAGACGGATAAGGATCTGTTGATCTAGCAAGGTGTCTTCAAGGCGTTACTCAACAAGACAAGGAAGCAAGAGAAGATGACCGATGACGATTGGGAGGACATTGATTCCAAGGCCGCGAGTTCGATTCGGTTGAATTTGGGAGACGAAGTTATTCACAACGTGCTTGATGTGGAGACAACACACGAGATCTGGCAGAAGCTAGAAGGTCTCTACATGAAGAAGTATGTAGCCAATAAGTTATACGTGAAGAAAAAACTGTATGGACTACAGATGATGGAAGATACAAACCTTTTAGAACATCTCAACATATTTAATATGCTCGTCACACAATTATTCAGGTTTGGAGTAAAGGTTGATGATGAGGATAAGGCAATACTCCTAGTGGCATCACTTTCAACATTTTATGATCATCTGGTGACGACTCTGATGTACGGGAAGGATATTCTAGAGCTTGAAGAGGTCACTGGTGCTCTTTTGTCACATGAGAAGATGAAGAGGGATGGTGAATCAGAAGGCGACGGACTGTTGTTGGTTAAGTCCGAGTCAAGCAGAGGAAGGAGTAGATCCAGTGAAAAGGGTTCCAATAAAGGAAGATTTCGATCCAAGTCACGTAAAAGAAAGAACGTGGAATGCTTCTATTGCCACAAAAGTGGTCACTTTAAGAGCCAGTGCCAAGAATTAAAGCAGCATCTGGAAGAAAAGAAGAGTGAAAAAGCGTCTGCAGAATTTGTCAATTTTACCGAAGAATCGTCAGACAGTGAGGTAGACTCAGATGCACTTTCAGTTTCTTCAAATTTTGATTTTCTGTAAAAGTCATGGATATTAGATTCATGATGTTCATATCATATGTGTCTAGTTAGAGAATGGTTTGACTCGTATAAGTCTTGCAACGGGCGTACTGTTCTAATGGGGAATGACTCAGTGTGTCAGTTAATTGGAACAGATAAAGTCAAAGTCAGGATGTTTGATGGGATTGTGAGGACTTTGGCGAATGTCAAGCATGTTCCAAGATTAAAGAAAAATTTGATTTCTTTAGAAACATTAGATTCTCTAGGTTATGGGTTCACAGCAAAGGGTGAAGCAATGAAAATTACAGAGGGGCTATGATAATCATAAAAGGATAGAAAGTGAATGGTCTCTACAGATTAGTAGGGGACACGATGGTAGGTGGAGTTACCACTACCACATAGGTAAAATCCAGTAGAGATGGCACGAGAACAGACATTTGGGGCTTAGTCAGGCTGATAAGCAGAGTATGTCAGAAAGTCAGAAGAAGGGTGCATCAATCGAGGTAGAGTTCTATCAAAAAAGTTTACCTAGAAAATTGGGTGAAGATGTTTCAAATCAACAGCAGCCGAAACAGAGCAGTGGAGAACCTTCAGGTCACATAAAAGCTACGGGAAGATCAGACATAGATCAGAAGCAAGTAGCAGTGTCAGAGAATGTGGAGTTACCATAGAAAGCTGAGACTTGGGAGTTTGGAAGACAATCCAAGAATAAGAGGCTGGTTGATTGCAAGAGAGCCAAGTTCAAGTGTGACAT
The DNA here is from genome assembly GCA_032270985.1 of Heliamphora pulchella. NCBI lineage: Eukaryota > Viridiplantae > Streptophyta > Magnoliopsida > Ericales > Sarraceniaceae > Heliamphora > Heliamphora pulchella. Next base: position 19,605 of record JAULJZ010184809.1, on the reverse strand, counting down.
GAATTTGGTCCAAGTTTATTCAGATTAATGAACAGAGAAGGTGGAGCACCCATACCTGTGAATAGGGTGTAGAATGAGGCAACCGACAGATCTTCAAGATGGTGATGGTTTAGAAATTCGAGTCAAGGCAGAGATTGTTGGTTTGATGTCTCGAATTTTGGTATCCATGCTCAGTAGGACGTCTGGACAACATTGGAGGACTAAAAAGTGGGTCGACATAGGCGTAGGATCTCTGCAGAAGGTAGAGAAACTGAGACCTGTTAAAGACAGATCGATTGGTCTAGGCGCAGCAGCAATTTTTTGCGTGGCAACTAGGGTTAAGTTTTGACCTAGGGGCTGCCTATATTAGGGTTTTATGTTTCATAAAAACCTTAAGGTCATCTATACACTTAAGAGGGCTCAGTAGAGAGACTAAAGAGAGTATAGAGAGACGGTGAGAGGTTCAAGTTTGAGGCTACAAATACAGTGTGAGTGCAAGAGAGAGTGATTGTAATCCTTATTGATAATAGTGTATTCTTTCTTCTTGTCCCGTGTAGGTAGGCAGTCAGCCGAACCACGTATATTCGTGTTCTTGTTTTTGTTCTTTACTTGTTTTGTGTGGATTAAAACCTACGTTCCTATTTCCGCTACGTAGGGGATTCGAGCCCTTAAAATCCTAATAGTTATGTAATTGTTAAGTTGTGATTGTGAGTTGAAATTCAGACAGAGCTTGAGTATAAATTGTATTTGAGATTGATAGGTTGATAAATAATTTGGGATAGTTCCAAAAAAAGAAAAAACTCTGCCGAATATTTTTTAAAGATTTATACTTGAGATTATTTGGTAAATCGAGGAGTTAAGTTCCCTTCAAATTAAGTAAAAGAATAAGTAACATCATCATAAGTTTGTGAGTTGGTGATTTATGTTATGGAATTGGAAGAAGGATAATGATACTAAGATTGTTTAGTGTGGTTGGGTTCAAATGACCAAGTTCGGGAAGATAATAAGTTTGACAATAAACTAAGTTTAGGAAGTGAGATTATGTAAAAAGGTTCCCATCACTTACTAAATGAGGTTGGGTTGCCTTATGAGGTTCACGTGTCTTGAGTCGATGGCATGATAGTTCAGTTAAAACGAGTGGAACATGTTGAGCGGTACTTGTCTGCCCTCCACTTAGTTGAGTCGAGCCAACTCTATCAAAGTGAATAATCTCCTCTCCTACTCCTCGAGACCTCACTATGACTCAAGTTAGATGCCAAAAACTCTTGCATTAAAATAGAAAAAAAAGAGAGCTACAGTTTATTTGAATTCAAGTTTGTATGCATGAAGACCATGTTCTTAGCTAAGGATGTCTTAGGCTTAAGAAACTTCATCTTGAAAAATGGAAAAGTCATAGAAAATTCAATTACCATGATTCAGGATAGATGCGTTTAACTACACTTGACCCCATATTACTATTCGGCTCTACTCCTTGGCTCGATCACGGCTCGCCACACTCTAAGCTCGCCACCCATGGCTCGAGCCCCTCTACTCCTTGGCTCGAGCACGGCTCGCCACACTCTAAGCTCGCCACCCATGGCTCGAGCCCCCCTTTATCAGCCCAAGACCCTGAAGCTCAATGCTTGTGTGTTCCACCTATTTAAAATGAAACGAAAAGCTAGGCACATACTGAGTAACTTGGAATAATATGACTGAGTGAAGCATACCTTACTTAAAGAAAGATGGAATAATATGACTCAAAGACCAAAATCTGTTGGGTCCAAAATTAGGTTGACACCTGCTCCACAACATCTCACTTTAAAACCCAACGGCCGGGATCTCCAAATACTATAGCTCCAAAAAAAAAAGAGGCACATGATTAGGTGGGATAACGCCATTTAACCTTCAATAAAAAAATCGGAGAAGCTTTACCAAAAAATGCCAAGGTTCTCTTTGTCACAACCTATTTTTATATATGGCGTCCATTACCTGCCAGTGATCAAAACTCACCTGATCTCTCTTTCTTTATCTCCGTTTAGAAGATTTCTCATTTTCAAACAGTAAAAGAATTTCGAAATAAACGGATTTCATTATCATAAAAGGAAAATTTCATTTACATGTTTCAGCAATCTCGTTTCAAAAATCTCCAAAGCTTGCTAGTTGTGCATGAGAGTGATTATAAGCAGATCATGAACACCTTTTAGCAAAAACATTTCCTTTTTATGGGTCACCTGACATATGAAATACAATACCCATTAGCAAAACTAGTGTGAATTCATTAATATCTGAGTTATTATCAATTTCACAATTTTAGAATGATATTATTTAATTGTTCTGCCAGCATTTAGTAAGGAGCGATCCTCTTATAAGAAACGGTAGATATGATCATTCCTTACAGCCACCTGGCTGTGACTTCACCTATATTACCTCGTCTTGCTAGTATGCTTATCGTTTCCCAACAGTCGGGATGCCATTTAAACGATTATTCTTACTCATTTGATTATTCCATTTTATTTTCATTTTTACTTTCATGATCATTATGATTTATTATCATTTCTATCACATTTATAACATGATGAGTATCAGTATGAAATAAGAACTAACTTAGATATCGAATGGGTCACCTGAATTTTGTAGGAATTAGTAAATGATTTTCCACATCTGGACACAGTCATAAAAATACTAGTTTTAGTATGATCTCTTATACTTATGTAACTTTGTAAGTAGTTAATTCAATCTATTATATTTTCCTTCCTTATGATATCTTATTTTAAATTATAACTAATACTTATTTGTAGCAAAATTTTATGCTTAAATTTCTTTAAAATTTATAAAGGATTTATCTTAAATTTTTAATTTAAAATCTGATTTTTATAAAAAAAAAATACCAAATTTTGCATTTTTAATAAGAAAATTTATAATTAGACTTATCCTATTATTCTTACTTAATCTTTAACAAGAAAATAATCTCTTTAAAATACATATTTTAAAACTTGGTTTGAAAAGGAAAGTTTAAATGAAAATTTTCATTAAAATGTTATCTTTAAAAAATTTAATATAAGAAAATCTCTTCATTTATTTTATTTTAACTTCTCAAAATTCTTATTTTAAGATTCTATTTAAAGAATTAAGTTTCTTATACTTTTAAGAAACTTAAGCGTTAAAAAAACCCTACGCTTTGAAGCAGGATGCTCCGTTTCTAGCTCCAAAATAAGCTGCACCGAAACCCTGGAATGAGCAGCTGGTTTTTCCTCTCTCACCTTATGTAAAAATCAGTTGTTGAGAACTCTAAACCCTTGGCTCCAAAACCGTTGCTTGAGGACTATCTCTCAAGCTACAAACATTGCTCCAAAACCCTACGCTTGAACTGCTGGGTTTTGTTTCTCCTCTTATTATGCCTCTAAATTTGGATGGTCCACAATTGATTGCTTCAAAGGATGCCTGATGTATAATAATAATAATAATAATAATAATAATAATAATAATATAAAAGGGAGAAAAAGAGGGCAGTTTCACTCTAGTCGCTTCTCCAAAAAAGGTTTTGGCTCAAGACTTTGGGCTGCTCCAAAATCGTCTCGACCCTTGCGTGAAAATCTCTGAAGGCCGAAACCTGGCTCACCGCACCCTGCTGGCTTGTGCCAAAAACCCTAGGTTGAGCCTCTATTTTTTCCCCTCTCTCGTATTACGTGGAAATCAAGGGACGAGATATCCAAAACCTGTTGCACCAAGTCGCTGCTCCAAAACAGTTGTTTAAAGGCAAAACAAAATAGCACTCCTTTCTCTGGCCGTTCGCTGCTCCGAGACTTGGGTTGCTCCAAAATAGGATATGACTCAAGACTTTGGTTGCTCTAGATTAGGTTATGGCTCAAGACCTAGGTTGCACCAAAGTCTTGGCTCCAAAATATCTCTCTCTAATCACTTAGCGTCGAAGTCCTCTTCTTTTAATTCGTGGGGCTCCCAAAGTAATAAATAAATAAATTATGTATTTATTTAAAAAGAGTAATAATAAATAAATAAATAAGTAGGGCAAAATGACTCACTAAATTCAAAAAAAGGTCGCTCCAAAAGTGAGTGCTCTAAAGGTAAGTTGCTCCAAAATGAATTGTTCCAGATTAGGTCGCTCCAAAGTTGGTCACTCCAAAACCTATCGCTCCAAAACCCCATTTTTCAAAATTGTTGCTATAACTTTTTTACAAAGTCCAAAAATCCTTGGCTTAGCTTAGGGAATTTGGAGCAAGGATAGAGTATTTCCAAGACCAAAGTGGACCTAAACGAGGGATCCTCCCTCTTTTATATGACTGAGGGTATTTTGATTTTTGGACCACTTCCATTCTTGTGAAAGAATAGAGGCAAGTATAACTTTCCTCTAAAAAGAAGTAAGATAAGGGTCCTATCAACTCCATTCTATCATGAGATGAAATGGAAAAACTTCTAATTCAAATTTTAGAATTTAGTACATGGGGCATGTACGTGCACTCTCAGTAGTCATGAGAGCACTCGCACAGGGGCATATTGTTGTATGGTCATTCATCTCTGAACTAACTCAATTTCGTTCGCTCGAGAAGGGCTCGCTCTAACCTAATGCAGTTCTATTAGCTCATCAAGGGTTAGCTCCGACCCAGCAACTCAAATTGCTTAAGAGAGGCTGGCTCCGGACAACCCCTCTATTCACTCAATAGAGTTTATAACTCCCCTTACACTTAAGGATAAGATTTCATGACAAGACCTAGGCTGGAAGCAAGGTTTAGAAAACCTCGCTTGGGACTTAATTTGGAGGATTGAGGTATTGAAGCTAGAGTTGGGGAATTGTCAGAGTTACTTGGTTTACTCTATCCTTGGGGGTGGCTCCATTCTGACCAACCTTAGAGAGAAATGGGCCTTAATACAAGAAGACAAGAAGTACACTGACCACTCTAAGGAATACAGTTCTCTAAAGTACGACAATGGGCAGAGCATGTGCTTTTAGCAGCCTTCGGGCTCCTTTATCTCCTCTATAAAGGTGCTCATTCTCCTATTTTAAAGGTTGATGTTCATCCTCCATTCTTTCCCAACTTTATGCTTCTATCTCCTCTGCCCTCTCTCTCTCTCCCCTAGGATTGCCTCCGCTCTCTCCTCCTGCGGCGATCCCGAGTCATAAAGTGCCTACCATCTTCTCAGACATTTTGGTCATTTTCCTGACTTTGGACCTATCACCTACAATTAGTAACAATTATCTGTGCAGCTAGCACAGAACTATATTTTCATTAGATTGTCTTCTTTAAAATTTTAATTGGCTAGCTTGACTATTGTTCACGGGAGCAAAAACAATATTTTTTTTTAATCGTAAAAAAATAATTAACTGAAAAGTTATGTTCACGTGGAAAAAAACAATTTCTTCCAACATAGTTCTTGATTCTTATACTTCAAACACTTATTGGTAATGCCAGGTTCTTAGATATTTTGAGACATTTCTCAATTATCTAAATTGTTGGCCAATAAGGTGCATGAAAATTTATGGGAGGTATACAATCTATTATTAACATCTATTTGTTTGTTTTTTTGTTTTCAGACAAAAAAACCAGAGAAAGGGTGCAATTCTAATTTCTTACTGTTATTGGGATTTGAAATTGTTTCTTTTCATTGATCATTAGGCTTTTTCATCAATCCTCCAACAGACAATAATTAATAATCTTTATTTTACTAAATTATGTTTTTATTTGTTAGGTGTATTGATGCACTCATGTATATATGTAAATTGATGTTTATGTGAACTGATAAAACTTTTTTACATCACTGGGCATTGGTTTAACAGGTACCTTGTGAACATGTATATAAACAAGTATTTATGCTATTAGTGGGAGCTGAATATGATTTCTGGGTTGATTTTCGACACTTCACTATAAGAAAAAAAAATTCTAACTTAAATTGAATCTTATTTGATAGTTGACCTCTACCAATTCGGTGATGGCTGGCTATTTGGCTTGCCTATTGACTTTGTTGCTAATTCTTTTAGTGCTACAATTGGTGCAACACTGCTTCTTGGAAAAATAGCAAAACTTATGTTTTTTGAATTTTTTTTTCTCTGTACAACAAGAAAAATACAAGGCTAAAATTAAGGAGAGACTTGACAAATGTGTAAAGGAAAAATTGTTGGATTTCTGTGATGTCCTCAATATTCCAATTACGAAGGTTGTGAAGAAGGTATGTGTTCATGAATGGTTGATTTCATTGCTTATGCAAGATATTTAAATGATCAATATTTTTAACACACAGATTCATAAAGAACTTTTAGTAAAGCCATTGGAGTTTTTAGAATCTCTCCATCCAACAATAGATAATTTGCTAGCCGATAAAGAACAAGTTAAAACAATATTATTCTCGCTTGTTTTACCTTTAGTTTTTTTTTTCTTTAGGGACTGGGAGAGTATTGATACTGAGTTTCTTTTTACTCTTTTGCATACTTAGTTGCTTAAATGAGAGTTATTGCTGAAATTTTGTTGTCACATTATAATTCCAAAAAATGTAGAAAATAAAAAGGGAAGGTTACTGCAAGCAGAACAAGAAGTTTTAGAGAGGTATGTAGAGGAGCTCCAGTCAAGGTTTGTTAACTGTTACCACGAGTCCTCTTGAACTAGTTATAAATGTTAAAAAAAAATCTTTATAGATGTTATAATCCTTATAGATGTTATAATTTATTTATACCACTTCTATTGCAATCCGATGCCATACTATAAAATTGGATATTGCATTATTTCAACAATCTTGGTTTTGTTTCATTAATTCAGGAATCTATATTTGGATGCCATACTAGTTTTGGTTTCTAATTAGTTTGACATCATTTAGGATTATAGTTTGGTGCTATGTAATAAGTACCAGATGCTTTTTTTTTTACACAAGATGCAATTTTGTTGCTGCTCATGATTTTCGATCATAACATGCCCTCTTTCTAACCCTCACTCCCCCCAAATCTTCAGGTTAATTAATAGACTTCATAAGCAAGATAGGATGGATTGATGGATTGATGAATATTGATAATGATTGCACTGATAGCGGTGAAGACAAAGAAATGGCAAAGGTAGAAGTACTTCATTAGAAAAATCAAAGCCAAAAGTGTTGGATGGAGGAAAAATACTTAATCACTTGTGGTGATTAAAACTCAGTGATGATTGTACTCAATACTTTGATTTCACACAAATTTGACAAAAATACAAGCTCCCACAATATTTTCTCTCACTGGCTTATTCTCACAACTCCTCAACACACATCTTTTCAACACACACTGATGATACATATATAGCATAATAGAGGGGACAAAAGCATATGTTCTAGGCGTCTAAATTCTGACAATTGGAATGAAGAGATTTTCAGCTAAGATTTGCAAATCACAACGCTGAGATTTTCAGCTGATGTTGGCGGCTGCTTGTCTTCTTGACTTTGCTTCCTATTTGGCTTCTTCTTCATCAAATTTTCACCACGTGGGTGGCTTAACAAATCATCCCCTCCAACCATGTGGTGGCAAAATAGGTGTTTGCTGTGAACTCGCCCTGTTTTCTGGGCGACTTCACCCCTTTAAACTTAACTCTCCACATCTTGTCCTCACGAACATTTGTCTTCTCTCTTTCTTTGTATCTCTGAACATTTCCTTCATTTATTTCCTTGATCTTGTAGATCGCTTTCACTTTCTCGATAGTCTTCTCGATTACAGCTGGATCACTTTTCACATGCAGATAGAACAACTTCATGTCATCATTCATTGAGCTTTTATTCTCATACCTCTGTGGTGTAGGGAAACCACATGGATGTGTTGCTGATCTCTACGAACTTGTGTCTTGACAATCAATTCTCTCTTCAATGTTGGTTTTACTTCTTTAAGTCCCAATTTTGCACTCTTTGAGGATCCAGGTTGAATTTTGTATTGATTATGTCCTTTTAACACATCCGTGTGAGTTGGCTCAAGTGGCATAGTTGTTGTAACACTTTCATGCTTCGGCTTTTCTAGTTAAATTGTTAAAGAAAACATTCTGGTCTTTATCATCTTCACTTGAGTGACCAGCATTCCTCGAGCATCTTTAATAGTCATCTCCGTATTTTTTAGGCTAATCTCATAGTCTTTCTCAAGCAATTGTCTAAGACCCAGTATATTGGTCTCCAGACCTGGCACATAGTAGGCGTTGGAGATGATAGCATGACCTTCATCTTTCCACTTGATCCAAATATCTCCTTTCCCTCAAACTGGAACTTTGGTGAAGTCGCCGAGCAAGATTTCTTCATGAACTATCTCATCATGTTCATTGAATAGATTCTTTTTCCCGGTCATGTGGTTGCTAGCTTCAGAGTCAAGGAACCATGCATCTTCATCTTTATGGGTTGAGTTGTGTGCCAATAGCATTAACGACTCTTTTTCAAATGGATATGCTTTTGCAATGTTAGCCTGTTCGCTAACTTGTTCAGTTGGTGGTTTTGACCAACACTCACTTTTGTAATGGCCATACTTGTGATAGTTATAGCACTGAATATACATTTTATCATTTTGGTGGTTATTATAGCCATCTCTTCTTCCATGCCCTCCTTCTCGTGGGACGTAATTCTGATGGCTCCATTCTCCTCTTGTGGAGTCTCTTTCATCTCAATTTTTGGATTGTGAATATCCAGAACCTCTTCCATGATATCCTCAACCTCGTCCTCTTTGGGATGTTCCCTTTGCTCATAGCTTTCTTCTTTGGGAAACCACTTGGCCTGGAGAGCCTGCTCTAATTCTTTCTTTTCGCTTCTTTTGGTGACCTTCTGCTCGTGGGTGTTTAGTGAACCCACCAGTTCTTCTACAGTTCTCTTCTAGAGTGATAGCTAAGTAATCAAATTTTGAATCCAAGGATCGCAAAATTTTCTCACATATTCTCATGTTTGTGAAAACTTCACCATTTCTCCTCAACTGATTTGCAATTACCATTACACGAGTATAATACTCAGCAATTGATTCAGTGGACTTCATTTGTAGAGATTCGAATTCACCTCGTAGAGTTTGGAGGTGAATCCTCTTTACTTTATCAACACCCTTATATGTTCGGTGGAGAATCTCCCAGACTTCTTTTGATGTTTTGGCAGAGGCGATGATTTCGAACTTGGCCTCATCTAGGCCCTGATAGAGGATGGACTTCACCTTGTAATCCCTCTTTCGATCAGCACAAAGGGTTACTTTTTAGGCATCTGGCATTGATGCCTCTGCTTCTTTGGATTAGACTTCATCATAGTTGTCCTCCTCAATGTCCATGACATTCTGAGCACCTAGTAAGGCTCTCATTTGGATACACCAACTGTCATAATTATCCTTTTTGAGTTTTGGGATTAGCACTTGGGTGTTCTTGTTCACTATTGGGCCTTAAAATGCTTAGATCAGCCTTCTGGAATTTGAATTTCACAAAACGGACACTGCCAATACATCTAAAATGTCAAAAGACCTTGGGTATACGTTTGACCCGGTAAAAATCGAGCTTAAAACGGGCTGACTCAGCTAAAAAACAAATTAGGGCCGAGTTTACTCACTAAGCTAACTCAATCATCTTCCTCGCAGAACACAAACCAGAGAAGGGCTCTGTTTGTTTGTCTGTAAGTTCAAAACACTTTAAACTGAGCTAGAGAACTCGTTTTAACTCTATTTTCAACGTATGATATATCGTCAGAATCGTCTCGATGAGTAAACACACTGGTATGCTTAAAATTTGATTTTTAGCAACTTGATTTCTGGGCAATTTTGGGAATGGCACTGTGATTTCTAAATTTTCACTCTCTGGTGGCTCTAATACCACTGTTGGATGGAGGGGAAACACTCAATCACTTGTGGTGATTGAAACTCAGTAAGGATTATAATACTCAGCACTTTGATTTCACACAAATTTGACAAAAATACAAACTCCTACAATATTTTCTCTCACTGACTTATTCTCACAACTCCTCCACACACATCTTTCCAACACACATTGATAATACATATGTAGCAGAATAGAGGGGACAAAAGCATAAGTTCTGGGCGGCTAAATTTTGACAATTGGGAAGAAGAGATTTTCAGTTAGGATTTGCAAATCACTGCACTGCGATTTTTAGTTACTGTTGGCGGCTGTTTGTCTTATTGACTTTGCTTCCTATTTGGCTTCTTCTTCATTAATTTTCCACCACGTGGGTGGCTTAACAAAAAGAACATAGAGCAAGTAAAATGAAAAGACTTTTCAAGGCTGCACTAAGCATATTGCTTATGTTACATACTGTTGTTTGTTAAAATAATTAAAATTTTAATCTTCATATTACTGGATAAGTTTTTTATTTCTTCCCAAACTGATATATTATGTCAATTTGGTTTGGATAGAATTACTTGTATAACAGAATTTTGAATTTTTATTCTATACCATGGCTTCGTTATTAAGTGTGTTTGCAAGAAACAAAATATTTCAGGTGGCCAAATATAATATAATATTTTTGGCAAGAAGTGACTTGTGGACAAAAATTTACCATTAGCAACACATTTTAATGTGCCGACAAAGTATTAAAATTAAAAATTTTATAACTACTTTTGTTGACAACTTCTACTGTTGGCAAAACTGTCCAAGCAGTCCAGATCTGCATTATTTTTGCCAACGGGTCATGTATATGCTGACAAAAAAATTAGCTTATTGGCGACACAAAACCATGTTGGCAAATCCATTTCTTTTGCCAATGTATTGACTACACATTGGTAAAACATTTTCCCGACATAACCTTGCCAACAAGCTACCAGCGCACTAATTTATGTCAGCAAAAATCTTTGTCGACCCGATAATACTTTGGCCAATAACTTTTTTTACGCTGTTGAAAGTGATTTTTGCTGTACTTCTCGTAAACCTATGCTCATGTCCGCACCGTATTCTTGATGCACAGTTCAAGACATGATACAACTAATGATTTCATATTGCTCGAGACATTGCACAGCTCAAGACATACGTAGATCCAATAGTCAACCAAGGAAAGACATCCCAAAAAATTATGTGGCCCCAACCATTAATCATGAAAAGACATTCCAAGACATGAACAATGCATGGGCTAAACATGCTTCAAAACTAAAATATTCTCTCCATTTATACATGTTCGATAAACGTTTTTCATGTTTTCCTATTAACATATTTACATAGGTAATGTTGGAGATTAGAAAGCTATCACTAATCCCACCTACGATCAACAAAGAACACACAAACACAGAATAAGAACAAAGAAGAATAGAAAGAGAGGCAATCACAAATACACAAGGTTTACGTGATTCGGCAAGTCATGGCTACGTCCACAGGATCACACACTTCACTATATTCATTGAAGGTTACAAGAGGAGGAAAATTCTTAGGAGACGATTACAAAATATCAAAAGAAAAATAATGCAACACAACTAACGACTGCAACCCTACGCGCTTATAACAGGTTGCTGCTTGCATAGAACTCTCGAGCGGTCATCAAGCGGTCATCCAGCAATCTAAACATGCCCTCTGTATCTCACTTGCCGAGACCCAGCGCTCGAGCGGTGAAAAGACCGCTCGAGTGGTCAACCCAAAATTTAGATTTTTCTTCATCAACTCAACAATTCTCCCACTTGAAGTAAAGCCACTCCAAGCCTTAAGACATCCCATCAAACTCACCAGCATCTTGAAATCTCTAACGCAGCCAATCATATTAGTGTGATCCAATCTCCCGTCTTCTAATCTTGAAAACCAACTGAAGCCAAGCACAGCTTCAGTTGATTAATGTTAACTCCTTTAGTCAACATGTTTGCTGGTTTCTTCGCTCCGCTGATCTTCTCAACATTCAATTGCCCGTTGTCAAGTAAAGAGCGAATGAAGTGATACTGCAATTGTATGTGCTTCGTTCTGAAGTGGAATGCTAGTTTTTTGGCAAGAAAGATAGCACTCTGGCTATCACTGTAGAGCAATTCTTTGTCAATCTTCTTACCTAACTCGTCCAAAAAACCCTACAATCATACCATCCCTTTTCTAGTCTCTGTCATAGTGACATACTTTGCCTCTATATTAAAAAATGGAATAACTTTCTACAGTGATAGCCATGTCCTATTATCAATATCGTCAGCTAAGTCAACATCCACATAGCCCTACAGTTTTTGCCATGTCCTCTTAAAACATAAAAACGTCTCTATTGTGCCCTTCAAATACCATAGAATCTACTTGACAACATTCCAATGTTGTTTCCCTAGATTACTCATGTACCTGCTCACTATTTCCACTACAGGTGTGATATCTAGTCAGGTACAGAGCATAGCATACATCAGCCTACTGATAGCCAATGCATAGAGGACCTTACTCATGTGCTCCTGCTCTTGCTCTGTCTTCGGAGACCGATCCTTAGTTAGCCTAAAATGGATATCTAAAGGCGTGCTTAAAGGTTTTATGCCATCCATGTTGAACTTGCTCAGCACCTTCTTCATATACTCTGCTTGTGAGCGTATCACGGTCCCTTCAGCTCTATTTCTGACTATTCTCATCCTAAAGATTTACTTGGAAACTCCCAAATCCTTCATGAAAAATTACTTTGATGGCTGCTTCTTCAACTTGTTGATCTCCACGTATAACAGTAGGATGATGTATGAGTTGCCAAAACTCTTAACATAACAACAATGATATGCCTCTAACCTAGTTAATTCGATACTATACATGAAGTTGTCAAACTTCTTCTACCATTGCCTTGGAGCATGTTTCAAACTATACAGGCTCCTCTTCAATTTGTAGACCATGTTTTCTTTGCTTTTCACTACAAATCTCTCAAGCCGGCACTGTAGATGTCTTCTTTCACTTCACTTTGAAGGAATGAAGTTTTGACATCCAACTGCTCCAAAAATAAATCCTCCGTAGCTATAATTCCCAGTACTGTTTTAATTATTATCATCTTCATTACCAGGGAAAAGATTTCAGTGAAGTTAACTCCTTCCTTCTGCTGAAATCCTTTGACAACCAATCTCGCTTTGTAACGTCTGTTGCCGTTATGTTCTTTCTTCACTTTGTAGACCCATTTGTTGTATAAAGCCTTCTTTCTAGTTGGTAGTCTAGTCAGCTCCCATGTTTGGTTTGTCAACAAGGAATCCATCTCATCTTTCATTGCTGACTCCCATTTGATTAAATTTACGGTGTGTAAAGCTTCTGCATAACTCTCTAGCTCACCACTTTTAGTGAGTAGAATGTAGAATAGGGATGGTAAAATACGTTGTGGCAGTCTGATGCTCTTGAAAGACTTCCTGGCTATTGTCACTGTCGTACTGTGCTCCACCTGTGGATTCACGTTCTTCTTGTCTTCCTCATTTCCATTCTATTTGGCTTCCTAAAAAATGTCATCCAAGTTAATGAACTCAAATCTCTTCGTCTTTGGCAATGCATTATCTGTCTCTGCCTTTGACCTGTTCTTGTACAACACCTATTCATTAAACACTACATTTCTGCTTCTAATGATCTTTCGATTTTTATCATCCCAAAATTGGTTACCAAACTCATCATACCATAACCAACAAAATAACAAACTCTGGATTTTGACTGCAACTTACTTCTAGCATCAGCATCTATGTGAACGTAAGAAGTGTAACTAAAAACTTTCATAAATGATAAGTTTACCTCATTTTTGCTCCATGCCTCCTCTGGGATTTTGAAACCCAAGGGTACCAATGGTCCCCGATTCAAAAGGTTGGCTGCAGTGTTCATTGTATCAGCTCAAAAACACTCGGGTAACCTAGAATTTAATCTCATGCTTCTGGCTCTCTCATTCAACATCCTGTTCATCACCTCAATTATGCCGTTCTGCTGTGGCACTCTTAGAATGGTCTTCTCCCATCAAATTTCACTGGCTACGCAGAACTCTTTAAATCTCCCATATGTGTGTTTGTCACCGTTGTTTGATGTCAGACACTTCAACTTCAAGTCGGTCTCAGTCTCAACTAAGGCCTTGCACTTCTTAAAGGTTTTAAACACATTAGACTTGTGCTTCAGAAAATAAACCCATACCTTTCCGCTCGAGTCGTCAATGAATGTGACATAATATCTAGATCCTCTAAGGGATGCCACTGGGGAGGGCCCCTGCACATCTGTATGCACCAACTCCAGCCTCTCTAGTTTTGGTGTTCTGCCACCCTTTAGAAAGCTGACCTTCCTATGTTTCCCAAAGACACAGTCTTCACACAAATAAAATTCCACATACTTTAAACCCGTCAACTTACCCTTTGACTACAAAATTTTCATCCATATCTTACTCATGTGTCCCAACCTCTGATGCCATAAGCTCGTGTCTAAACCACTGTCTGCTAGTGCCACTATATCTCTTGTACTTGAGGTTATATACAAAGTGCCTATTTTTGTTTCCCGAGTCATTACCATAGCTCATTTGCTGACTTTTCACGTGCCGCCAACAAATTACACTGAGTGACCCTCAGCATCAAGCCGTCAAACTGAAATTAAATTTCTCATAAGCTTATTTACATGTCGTACCTTGTGTATCTTCTACACTAACACATTTGGCACTCTAATTTTGATATCGCTTGTACCCACGATATCAAGTGCTTTCCCTTCTATCAAATATACTTTGCCAAAGTCACCAGGCACGTAATTATCAATGATCTCCCGGTGTGCCGTAGTGTGAAAAGATGCTTCTGAATCCAGTACCTAGGAAACAATAGGACTATTCACTAATCGAATTAGAGCTTCTTGAACATTCTCTGTCACAGCATTGGCTAACTCACCTTCAGCCTTCTTCTTCTACTCCCTACAGTTCTTCTTAATGTGGCCTGTCTTACCACAATCCCAGCATTCAGGCTGCCGTCTTGACCAGGACTTGCTTCTGCCCCTTCTAGATTTAGACATGCCTCTGTTTTGATTTTTATCACTACCTCTGCCCCGTGCTTCAACATTCAGTGTCGTACCGGCATTAGACCCAGAATTGAATACCTCACCCGAGTCCCTCTTATAAACCTCTTCGCTTAATATCAAATCTATGGCATCAACATACTTCATTTTATTCTTCCTAACAGAATTACTCACTGCCGTTCTCATTGCCTCCCAACTGTTTGGGACGAGGCTAACACAACAAAAGCTCTAACTTCATCATCAAAGCTGATATCCACTGAAGATAATTAATTGGTGATGTTATTGAATTCATTTAAGTGTTGTGCAACAGGTGTACCCTCAGTCATCTTTAAATTAAATAACTTCTTCATGAGATGTACCTTATTATTTGGCGACGGTGTCACGTACATACTTGACAGTGCCACCATCATGTCTGTTGTAGTGTTCTCCTTGATTACCTTATGCTCCACTGATCGGGACAATGTTAGTTTGATAACTCTCAACACCTATCTGTTAAGCAAGACCCAATCCTCATCCTCCATGTCCTCTGGTTTGGATCTCAAAAGCAGCAAGTGCAGCTTTTTTTCATACAGATAATCTTCAATCTACGTCCACCAATAATCGATGTTCGAACTATCAAACTTTTCAATTCCTATCGATCTCCCTTCTTCTGTCACGTGTGTTTTTTAACCTCCTAACCTAGAGCTCTGATACCAGTTGTTGGGGATTAGAAAGCTATCACTAATCCCGCCTACGATCAACAACGAATACACAAACACGAAATAAGAATGAGAAAGAAGAGAAAGAGAGGCGATCACACAATACGCAAGGTTTACGTGGTTCGACAAGTTGTGCCTACGTCCACGGGATGACATACTTTACTATATTGATTAAAGGTTATAACACAACTAATGGCTATAACCCTGCGCGCTTATAACAGGTTGTTGCTAGCACATGCCGCTTGAACGGTCATCGAGCAATCGTTTAGCGGTCTCAACATGCTCTCGGTATCTCGCTTGCAGAAACCGACTGCTCAAGCGGTGAAAAGACCACTCGAGCAGTCAACCTAAAATCTGGGTTTTTCTTCATCACCTCAACAGGTAAAAGATGCAAGGCATGATACTTGAGGGGAAAAAAACATAATATAACACATTTTCACACAACACCACATAGTTTTCAGGTTTACTAACAAACCAAACCAAACCAAACCAAACCTTTGTCCCAATCAATTAGGGTCGACTACATGAATTCTTTTATGCCATTGTACTATATTTTAAGTTATCTAACAATCAAGGAAAATTACGGAATAAATAGAAAACAACCTAGAAAAATCTTAAAAATGTACAATAACTAGATTAGGATGTTATCTAACTTTTTTATGAAGAATACTTTCTCAAAATTTAATCAGAAACTAGTTTTGCCCTTTACAAGAAAATGCGTTAGATTTTCCTAAACTAGTTTTTAGATTTACTCTATTGAAAAATAGTTCTGAGCTAGCAAATGGTTTTCAAATTTTGTAAAACTTTTTAGAATAGTAAAACAACATGATAAGAATATTTTTTGTGTGGACCCATTTTTAGAAAATGACTCAAAAATAATGTTTTACCTCTAGAAGAGGACTATGTCACAAACTATACGAGTTTAGAAGAAAAGAATTACCTTAAAATTTACCTAACTAAAACACTTAAAATAAATTTTTGACCTCTTCAGTTTAAGTCTTAAAATTAGAAGATGGACTTAAACTTTAAAATTTCTTCCATTCTTTCTCCTTTCGTTTCTTTCTTCTTCTTCTTCTTCTTCTTCTTCTTCTTCTTCTCTCTCTCTCTCTCTCTCTCTCTCTCTCTCTCTCTCCCTTCGAAATTTCAAAGTATAGGAGATGGTTGGGGATCTTCAATTTATAGGCACAAGTTTTGGAGTAAAAAGTCAAAAATGCCCTTGGTTAGATTTGAAGACTTGATCTTCTTGGAACTATTTTGGCTCAACTTAGTTTAAATCTAATGAGATTAGAACATATACAAGTTTAAAAGAAGCTAAATTTTGGTGACCAAGTATGGTAAGGCTATGTTTAGGTATTTTCGGGAGACAAGGCAACTTGATGGCCAAGTTTTGCTAAGTCTTGTTTTTTTGTTTTTTTATTTTTTTTTTTGACCAGTAAACAAAGGTTTATAGCCATCACCCTAACTAAAATAGCTTAAGCCTAGAACTCCAAAGCAGCTAGGTGAAAGCCCAAACAAGATACAATTGACCAGGGGTCAATCCAAGGGAAGGGCACAAAGAAGAAAGGAAAGAAAAAAAAAGAAAGAAAAAAGCAAAGGCAGACCAAGAGGAACAAAAAATAAAACACCTAACCTCCTTCGTATCTCCTCGAAGCAACACCCATCAGCAAAAGTCATTAGTTCCATCACACCTAAAACAACATAGCAATGGCCCACAACAGCATAGTAGATATCACACCCATCAGGCTATATATAAGCTCACTCGTACTACATCTCATAGCAAAATTCCACATCTAATACTAGCAGCTCACAATTCTCTCCCAAATTGCAGCACTACTTTGTGTAGAACCAATACTATCAGTGCATAAGTGTTGGCTCCCACACCCATTAAGCCATTCAGAGGAGCAAATCGAGCCATCTGCCACCTGAGCAACATTCTACACTAAACAAGAAACACAACACACAATTGGGCATCTTAACATACCCAACACAAAAAATACCCCCTAAGACCACCAAAAACCAGTAGTGCATCTTAGCTGCACCCCAATACGGTATAGAAAGTCTTTGCTGAAGAATAAGGAAGGTGTTGCAAGTTGTACCCATACGGCTACCTTCAGCTTTGCCTCTTCCACTATTTTTTCCTGGGATACCTCCTCTTGCATAAATATTCATCTATTCCTTGCCATCCAAAGGGTCCATAGGGTAGCATAGAAGAGGCTATTCCATATTCTTTTAGCCACCCCTCTTCTTCTAAGCCCCATCCATCCTAAGAAATTATCTTGAAGAATGTCTAGACACACCCAACAAATGCCCCACCATTTCAAAATGCTAGACCACACACCCCATGCCCAGAAACACGCAAGCAGGAGGTGATCTAAAGTCTCCACTCCATCGCCACACATGCAACACACAAAGGATATGTTTGTTGGCAAAATTTGTCAATTTCTTAAAAGTTCATTGGTTGGGATTTTTATAATAAAGGCTATCCACGCAAAAAACTGAACTTTGGGAGGAATATTGTTATTCCATACCTTCAAGAGGCTTGAGGCAGGGCTACCAAAATTCACATCAATTCCCTTATTGAAGGATTTCATAGAGAATTCCTTGTTCCACTCACCTTTCCAAAAGGCTCTATCCTTCTTGGCAGCATTGCGCTAGGACTCCTTAAGTACTGCTAGGAGTGAGTTTAGGGAGTCCTCTTCCCATGCAAACAACTTCCTTCTGAACTGGATGTTCCTTGGAGATGAAGATTGGGAACCTGGATAAACCACCTGAACAGAGGAATCCTTCTGGGTAGATATTAGGTGTAACCTAGGGAAACTCTTCATCAAAGGTTGATCTCCAACCCATTTATCTTCGCAGAACTTGATATTTGCACCATTCCCTACGTGAATGCCCCAATTGTTAAGAAATGTTTTTTTAAATTTCCCTCCATTGTTGCTTAGGTTGATGATTACTTCCCATATGGCTAATCCTTTAAAATTACCCTCTCTCAGAGGGAGCCAAACTTGCATATAATTGTAGTATTTGCTGCAAATTTTTCTTCTCCATAGGCTATCTTCGTCTTTGCAGAATCTCCACCACCATTTAAACAACAGTGCAATATTCCTTAGCCTTAGGTTTGCCACCCTTAAACCACCATGCTCTTTGCTCAAGGTTATTCGCTTCTAACCCACAAGATGCAATTTTGATCTGGAACCTTCCTTACCCCATAAAAACCTACTTTGAATGCTTTTAAGGTTTTTACACACACCAATGGGCATTTTATATAGAGATAAGTAATATACAAGTAGGTTTAAGAGGGAGGCTTTTATAAGTTGTAGTCTTTCAACTTTAGATATATATCTTCTCTTTCAAGGAGAAAGCTTCTTCTCGAATCTTTCCACCAGGGGTTCCCCACTTTTAGATGCCCTAGGGTTGATCCCCACAGGTAGCCCAAGGTACTTTAGGGGAATGTAACCCGCATTACATTTCAAGACTTCTACAATAGCTTTTACATCATCATCTAATATTTCGACACCACATACAAAGGCTCTTGTGGAAATTCACCTATAAACTAGAAACCATCTCAAAGCCCCTGAGTACTCTTTTGATACAATGCACTTGTGACAGATTAGCTTGGCAGAAAATGACAATATCGTCCGCAAATTGTAAACAGATAATGCTAAGCCTGTGAGAATCTATTTCCGTGGCTTTAAACAAGCTGAGGTTCCTGACTTTGGCTAGAAGAGCATTTAGACCTTTGGGTACTAGGTTAAAGAGAAAGGGGGATAATGGATCCCTTTGTCTGAGACCTTTATTCATCTTAAACAGCTTGGAGGGTGATCCATTAATTAGAATCAATGCTGAGGATGAGGAAATGCATTCCCTTATCCATCCATACCATTTCTTCTCGAAACTCATTTTTTCTTTTATTTTCATCAAATACTCTGAATTTACACTATTGTATGCTTTCTCAAAATCGAATTTTAGGATGAAACCTTTGAGACCCTGACCCGTTTTCTTTTTTCGACATTTTCGGACGCGCGCTGCGTGTTTTGTTGAAGCATGTTTTTATTGCTTTTGATGCATGTTTGAGGGTAGATATGCATGCGGGGTAGGTTCTC
>JAULJZ010184780.1:0-21869 GCA_032270985.1 Heliamphora pulchella | reverse complement strand
CCAAAATATTACATATTAAGATATGTCCAAAATAAAACAAAGGAAAACTAAGAGAGAGTCTTCCTCCGCTTTCGGCACCTCAAGATCCTCCTAAGTGATCATGTGTACCTGAAATTTTTTTTTAAATCCTACACCGTGAGCCGAGGCTCAATAGGAAGCAGATTAGTATGAAATAAAAGTTAAACATGCTAACACAAAATATATGAATATATCGACTCACACGAACCTCAAAAACGATTTTACTTCTCAAAACCACAAGTTTTCGTACAAACTCTATAATACGCGACAGTTTATCAAAACATAAATAGCCTGCCATCTTTAACAGTTTTACACAATCGACAATGATTTACATGCAACTCATGCATCTTCACGAGCTTTCATCGTAGGACCAAAATTCGCTCCAACTAATGCATCTTTACGGGCTTTCACTGAGGGATCAAAATTCGTCCCAACTAACGCATGAATGAGCCAAAGTTTGCATGCATACAACCATGTACAAACATCACATTCACATATTAACGTTATTTACCTAACCATGGAGACCATCGAACGTTAAAACGAGGCTCAATCCCAAGGGTTAACTCCAAACATCCAAAATTAGATTTTCGCAAACATTTGCATAAATCTTTTTGATTTTCAAAACTACTTTTTTCGAAAACAATACGACACAGATTCCCACCAACCTTATACTAAACCATAAAAATACACAACATGCTTTTTGGCCGCCCAAACACGACTTCAACACAAAATTCGAGATTAAATGCATTTTAAAACGGTATAAACGTATAAAACTTCACGTAGCACCCTTTAAGACAAGATAATCTAGCATCTTACCTTAGTGAGTTAAAACTCGAAACTTTGAACACCGACGAGAAACCAAAATTGCCAAAACGCGATTCCGTTCGGATAAACGCGAAGTCACGGCAATGATATCGAGGATCGACTATCCAAACACCAAGATCCGAACCTGAATCAAGCCGAAAGCTAGAGAGTAGGTAGAGTGTTTGAGCGATCTCTTTAGAGAGAGAAGAGGAATTTTACATATAAATTTTTGGCACAAAGCCCAAGGCATGGGTTGTCTTATAAATATCTAACATCAGGCTGTCCGCTTGAGCGAACAAAACTCCACTCGAGCGCCCCCTCCCCCTGACTCAACTCTCGGCCACCAGCCTGTTCGAGTGAACAGAGATCCGTTCGAGCGGTCATCGCTGGGCAAAAACCCGAACAAAAAATGCATAACCAAGCCTACGCATGCATAATATATAAAGAAACATGATATTCAATAACGATTAAAGCACTTACCAAAACATCGAATAAATATTACGAAAATAAAATGGAATCAGGTCTTACAACTCTCACCTAGAGAACCCCTCACATTATTATTGCTATGTTTTCGCAACGAGTACTTACCTCTACGGTACTATGACGTTCTCGTCCACTCTGTTTCCATCCACAATGTTCTCATAATGTCACATTGACTCATCCACACCCTTATACGGGAACACTACTCAAGACGTGAGATGATTTATCGTAACGTCATGTTCCTATTCATACTACAGGTGTAGAGTTCATAACAAAAGACTTAAATCCTCTATAAAAATATAAGGACAAAAGATTTATATTTTTTAAAAAATATTATAATATTATAACTTTTATTATGCACATTACTTTTTTATAAGAATTTTATTTTCAAAATTTGCTAATTAAAATTTATCAAACAAAATCTAGATTGAATATAAAATTATCTAAAAAAAAATTTAAAAAATAATAACAACTTTTAAGCAATTTGTTTTTCCTTTTCTAACTTAAAATCACTTTAAAGATTTGACTTAAAATCCACATGTATCATAACCAAATGATATTCTTAATTTTTTGATTTACTGTTCGTTTGGATTGAAGGGTTTTATGGAGAAGTAAAGTATTTAAAAGGAAAGAGTTAGTTATAACGTTATTTGAATAATTTTTAAGAAGGGGAATGAAAGTAGATGGAAGGGAAGTGAAAGAAAAAATGGTCCATTTTTAAGAGGCTTCATATCTCTCCAAAACTAGGAGGAAATGGAGAAAAAGTGAAGGAAAAGATACAATTATTTTTATAATGTCTATTATAATATTTTTTGTCTATATTAAAAGTAATAATTTAAACTAATATTAAAAAGTTATAGAAGTAAATAAATATCAAACATCTCACTTCTTTTTATTAATTAGTATCAAACATATCATAAAAAAAAAAATAACACTCTCTTGTATTTTTTAAATAACTAAATAAAAAGAGAGATAGCTACTATTTTTTCTTTTTCTTTCATTTTCTTTTTATTTATAACTAATACTTTTTTTCACTCTCTCTACCTTTAATATAAACGAAAGCTTAAAGTGACTTAAAAGTTAAAAATTGAATCTAAAGCCGTTGCCAAACGAACTCTTTATTCCTCCCCTGTAAAAGAAACCGCAAAGTCCCTAATCGCCGCGGCGGCGGAACGCAACCTCTCGGGTCCCTCTTAGTTTCTCTCTCGCCGGTAATTTCCGCGGCGGCGCAACTTCTCGGCCCTCTCTTAGTTTCTCTCACGCCGTCACGCGACTCTTCTCGGCGTTCTCGCTCTATCTCGCAGTCGCCGATTGGGATACCATTGGTCGCCGGAAGCTCTCGTCGGAAGGGAATTTGGTAATTTTTACTTCCTTTTCAGAGCTTAAAACTGTTTTTTTTTTAACTTCTATACCACGTTGGTTTTGCTTCCTTTGTTGTGCATGATTAGCACTTTGGTAGATATTAATTTTTATCTTTGTTGTGTTTTGCGTGATCAGTCATGGTCTCCAGGTCTCAGGCTCTCAGTTTCTAATCCTCGTTTTGTCTGGGACTTGTCCCTTGAGACACTCATCAATTGTACATTCAGTGGCGGAGCCAGAAATTTAGTTCGGAGGGGCACAAAAACATAAATATTAATCTGGGGCGTAATCCTAAATCTGCGGGAAGATCTGCTATGTTGATTTTCACCCGACTTTACTTTTAGAATTGAGAATTGCCATTTTTTTTTTCAGAACTTTTTGTTTTTAACTGTGATTTCTTTTAAAGTAAAAATAATAAATAATAAATAAATAAATAAATCAGCCTAATTTATAGATCAACACTTAAAAATCAAGAGGTCAATACTAAAAATTCTTGCTGATCAAAAAAATAAAAATAAAGATATAAATAAATTCATCAATGAAAGAAGTAAATGAGGTACCTTTCAATAGTATTAGATCATACTGACAAAAAAATAACTAAGCTAAAATGATACTTCAGTAGCCACTTTAACATGAAAATGAGGGATTTTCGGACAATACTAAACATTCTCGCAAAAAAATACATACCCCCTAGATATGCATCATCGGTACACAAAACCGTTCGAACTCGAGAAGTTATACGAGATTGGACATGAAAAACAAGTTGAGAAAACAAAAGCATAAAGTACCCACCATTTTTTAGATTCATAAAAATTAAAAGAGAGAGTAACTGTGAGAGGCAAAGAGGGCTAACCATCGGCGTTGGTGTCAGGGTCTGTCTTTGTCGTCATCTATCTCCGCCAATCGTTTAATTGGCGTCGTCGCCTGGCCTCGTTGGTGTCATCACTTTGTCGGCATCGACGCCTCTCAATGCTCTCACAGCTCTAAGTTTCTCACGCGGTGTGAATTAGGTTACATTATAATTTTTACTTCTTAATTCCAAATGGGTCACAAATGTCATTTACAAAATATATAATTTTTTTATTAGTATAATAAAAAAAATTAAAATTCCAGATGGGGCACGTGACCCCCCTGGTCCTACACTGAATCCGCCCCCGTGTACATTCTCTCCTTTGTGCTGCCCTCTCTTTTTTTCTTTTTCCTTTTCTTCTACTTGTTCTTTGAACAAAATACAGCAAAACATCGCTTGTTGGATCTGTTGAGATTCCCTTACAGTTATTCTTCTGTCTTAGTTTTTAAAGCAATTTGAAGTTAAGGGTTTTTGATGACTGTTGGTACTGTGAGCAAATCCTAAATGGGTATTGGGTTCCCTCTTCTCTTGTAATTTTGCTTCTCTTATGTTCCTTCACACAAGGCATTGTTTGGTTTATTCTCTGAATCCTAATAAAGCTGCTTCCACATACTCATCAGGGTTGATTTGTTTTCTCTTTGTGTGATCCGGAATCGGAACCAATCTGGAACCGAATCTTTTTAACGGATTAGTTCCGGTTCTACCAGGTATAACGGTCTGGATTGGTTCCAAAATTTTTGGAATCGGTGGTAGTGGTTCGGTCTGTGTATTTGCTTAGAACTGCACCGATCCGATCTGTGTGCTACACGTGGCCGTGAAAAGAAATAAAAAGATACATAAATATTAATGAAAATTGGCCATATCTATTTGTTTTGCTAACTTAAAATATATGTTAGTAAATATTAAAGTTGTATGCTATAAAATATATATTTGTGAATATTGATATTATGTGTTATGAAATTTTACAGTTGTTAATTTCATGAAATAACTTGTTCTATTACATTGTTTGTTATACATGTGTAAGTATTATTGTTATTATTATGGTTATTGAATAAAAAAATAACTAAACATATAACTACTTATAGTTATTCCTATAAAGTTAAATAATTAATATTATTTAACCAAGATTAAATGTACAACTTGAATTGTGCTCTTGTGGTGCTTGAAAATTGCACTTTCTGGTGATTCATATTTTGAGGGAACCTCCAAATACACAAACATTTATGTTAGGAACACCAGTTGAACGCATTAACAAACTTATATATCTTGCATAGATACTTGTACAATTGGGTGGCCTCATCACTAATTCATGTCTATTTAGAAGTTCTCATATTTTGAATTAAATTAAAAAAAGAAGTTTCGGCACTATACCAGATTGTAAAAGGAGTAGCCCTTACAAAATTGAAGATCACGCTTTGCAATAGGATGAATATCGATTTTAAATCGAAGATAATCGCAAGTAAAAGCAATTTCGCAAGCTAGAATCGATTTCTAAATCAATTTTGCAAGAATGATTTCAATTGCAAAATCAATACCCATGATCAAATACCCATATCGACAGAAATGATCAACCCAGATGGAAGACCCAAATCCACAATAATCGAAGTTGGTTCAACCAAATCGAAGGTTCAACAACCCAAATCTAAGCTCCTTGATGTCAGATCGAAGCTTCTTCTACCAATTGAAATTCCTTGATGCCATATCAAACCCCTTCACCCTAGCTTTGAAGATGAAGTTAGTGTTCTAGAGAGGAAAGCGAAACCAAATTGTTGGGCTGTCTCATTTCACGTATCGAGAGTATCGGCCAATACGAATCGCTACGGTACTAATACGCGATACGTATGAGTGGATACTCCAGAAATTTTCTACGACTCTGATACTAGAGTGCGTAGTCGAATCGTATGCCTGAGATATCGTAACGTAACAACCAATACGTAATGATATCGGTGATATTTAAGATCATATCTTATACCTAAACCAAAAGTGCCAATTAGGAAAGAAATTTTTTGACCTATGTAAGTAGGAGCTATGAGCTCAAAAGGCTATTATGATAGCCACTTCGCTAGCCCTTTTAGATGAGTTTCTATGATTGTTACTGAGAGCCTTTTAGTTAAAGACAATAAAGCATGGGCACTTTTAACTTCTAAGAAAGTGACGTGTTGGGCAACTACACTCATTGATCACTCTCCAAAATGTGTTGAACAATTATAAAAAGCATATATTGCAGAGTGCTCGACGTGTTGTTGTCCAACACGCCACTTTCTTAGAAGTTAAAAGTGCCCATGCTTCATTGTCTCAAACTAAAAGGCTCTCAGTGACAACCATAGAAACTCATCTAAAAGGGCTAGCCAAGTGGATATCATAATTGTCTTTGAGCTCATAGCTCCTATTTACACGGGTTAAAAATTTTTCTTTGCTAACTGGCATTCTTGGTTTAGGTATAAGAACAAAAAATGTGGAGGCCACAAGCATCAAAGTTCTCAAGCAACAACCACTATATTCCTTCTAGCGACATCTAGCTTATTTCTGAAGATTTTGAGCTTAATTTATTTCTTCTTGGAGCTTTGCCTCTCTGCACTTCAAACAGGGCTTTAATTGCTGCTCTATTTGAGATAATCTTCTTTACCATGTTTCGCTCTTGGTTGCAAAGAAACTATGGAGACAGCCATTCTGCATTCCGAATGCATTACACCCAAAACAGATATAATAATTCATTCGTGTTAACATTGTGTTGAATTGGAACTGGTTATTCTGCTGCTCCTGTTACTAATTTGGCATCCCAATTTTGGCAGCAAATTGATCTGAATATGAAGCCTCACATTGTAGTTGGATGTAATCACTGAATTAAGGTTGTTAGCTTTAGATGCTGCTTCTAGGCCCACTGCACAATCTATTTTGATACTTTTTCCCTTCCTTATTGACATTACTTCTTCTCTTTACACGGAAAGTATAAGTTCAGAGCTTTAGGCAAAAAACATTCGGAGAGAGGGTCCCTTTAAGAACCTAGTTATACAGCACAAATTCCAGTGCTTCCAACTCATTCAAGAGTACATGTATGCATACTATACATTGTAAAATCCTTATTGAAATGTTCGGAATCCTTACCCCCGCCTACTTTTCATGAAACTTGGAGCCTGCCTCTTATTCACATCCTCCATCTGACATTATTAATAAGTAGTTTAATCTAGCATTTGCTTTACCCAGATGGAACGTCTGACTTTGATAAAGGGGAAAAGTTCCTCTAGTCTTCTCGCTAATAGTATAACTGAGTGCACTTTGAGGTCAACTCAATGGGCCTAAATGTTAGGCGTGCAGAGCTTAGTTATTTTTGGGGGTCCGACCCATGACCTGACCCGTTCCAAAGGCGTCACGGTTTAAAATAGATTTTTTTAAAGACTTAGTCCATGGGGCAGAGGTGAGGGCAGGAAAATATTTTGACCTATTTTTGGTTTTTGACCCGGTTGTTGGTCTTTATATGTGTTGCTTCTATTAGGGTTTCTCAACTCTTGTAATTTTGTATCACCTCTTCTCATAATGAAAGCCGCCCTAACTTCGTGGACGTAGCTCTAGTTTTGGTTGAACCACGTAAATCGTGTCTTTTATGTGTGATTGATTCTTTTTCGTTTTCTGCCATATCATTAAAATTCTTTATTTCCACTACCATGCCTTTTGATTAATGATAACTCATGTATCAAATTCAGATTTTATGTAACATGAAGAACTTTCAGTCTTGATGAAGCATTGGTCCTCTTCCATCCATCAGTTGCATTCTTCAAATGCAAATATGCTATCTATTATGCTCTTCAAATTCAATTATCCGGATGTTTGTATTTGCACTTTATATTCTTTTGTACAGGGAGTTGCGCTGTCTCGTGTATTTTGTTTACATTGAACACAATGATTGGTTTGTAGTGCATAAAACATTCCCAGCTTTCTATAAACATTCAGCACGATCATGTTTGAAAAAAGAAACAAGGTTAGTAACTCAAAATCAGTTCAGGCAGCTCCAAGGAGACCTTCGAGTGCTAATGCTTTAACTCTTCCAATAGTTGGGCTTTTCCTATAGTAAGGTAGCGAAGTGTCATTCCATGGATTTGACTTGTCGGTCAAAATCTTGTACATAATCTCTCTCTCTTGAGTGGAATTTCCATTTATGAGAAATCCAAAGGAAACTCTACCCGACCAGGGATGGGCCCTTAGTTGGTTGGGGGCTAGATACGAAAGAACGGTATTGTTGCTGATTTGGACCGATCTCAATCAATTCCCCCATGGTCTGCTTTGATTTTCTTGAACAGTGCTGGTCGGACCATTTCCCTCTGCCGATCGAGAGACGTCACTCAAAACAAGGTTTGTAACTCAAAATAAGAAGATAAATAAGAGGATTAGTGCCAGTGTAAAAACAAATTCTTCACTCCTTTAAAAGAAACTTGTTGCCTTCCGGGGTTCTAATTTATTGATACATGAAGATAAGGTATTTCAGATTTGAAAAGGTTGTTCCGTAGCTTTAGGTGCTGCTTCAGGAAAATCTTAAATCTGCATTTAGGGATCCTTGTTCGAGTATATATTTGAAGCATTATAAAATAATAATAGAATATCATCATCAAATATAGCCTTTCCATTCTACATGAAAAGTAAAAGCCTAATGCTTGTGAGAAAAATGTGGGGTAGAGGGTCATCCAACCCTAATTTCTGAGAAATTTTTGTTGAAAAAACATTTCCCCCGAAAGTGCCTGAGGTTATATACAGCTGAGCTGAAATTCTTTTCGATCTTCTTGTCAACCTGATTGGTTGATTTTTTTAACATTTCCAAAATGCCTGCTTTCTTGGGTATAAAAAATAGTATACAGTCCACAGTATTCTTAACTTTTGATTTAACCACAAGTTCTCAAGTAGTTGCCTCTAAGACCCATTTGTTGTCAAACTGGCGTATTCTTGTCATTTTGAGGTTAATTTATTATTGGTATGAGTGCCTCCCAATTGGAGCTTTAATTGCCTGTTCTATTAAAAATGGTCTCTATATAACAAGATAAAATAACTTGATGTGACATCTATATAAATGTCAAAAATTCAACCTTTGAAATGAGATAATCTTAACCTTCCCTTTTGTTCTCTCTCTCCTCTCATGTTCTTCTATATAAAAAAGTAAAAAAACGTTCATTGATATTACTTCTCTTTTTACTATTCCAACAAAAAAATAAATTAATTTTTACTTTTATTAGCTTTTTGTTTATCCTTTTTCACTATTATAAATTAGTAAACTAATAAAGTCATATTTTTAATTGAGTTCCTTAATGGCCAATTAACTAATGATTGAATTATTGATATTATTTTAAATTTTACTCTTAAATTATTAAATTAGATAATTGATTGCCTCTATACACGGTCATAACTAGTTACCTAACGTACCTAATGGTGCCTCCCTCTGAAATGTAATTAATGAATCAAATTGCCTCTTCCTATATTTTTTGTCCATATTTCTATCTAGGGATGTCCCAAAATTGTTGTGTTTTAAAAAGTCAAGGCACTTGATCTTTTTATTTTACCAAATTAGCCTTTTTAGTTGTGTGTGAATCCATCTGAGAGAGATCTTTTTCATTTTATCGACAGTTAAAGTCTGTTATTGTACATGAAAAAAGGGTGATTTGTAAAAGTTGATATTTTAACGCCATCACAGACATACCCAGTTCTCTGAAGGCCATAAAAATGGCCTTACACCCGCAAGTCCTTTGGTGAATCGAGTGGGTTGCTTATGATTTCTGCAAGAGGTTAGCTCCATTGTCTTGTTTGTGTCCTTTCCATTAGATCGAAGGTATAGAGAATTGGCATCCATTAGTATCATTTTTTTTAAGGTTAGCACATTATCATTTTTATGAACTTGCCCCCGCAATATCTTTGATTTTTTCCTCCCACTCTTCCGATACGATGAAGGGTGAATATGAGGCAACACAAAATTTGATCCTGTCTTACATCTCTTGTTGCAATTTTAAGGCATACTTACCCTGAGGGAGTATTTTTACAAAAAATTAAGTATTAGCTCTAACTATCATTGATTTATAAATATTTTTAAGAACATTTATCTTTAGAGAATTGAATATTAAAAGGTTGAATGGGAAAATATAACTGATTGTAATAATAAAAATAAATGATAGAAAAAGAGAAAAGTGAATTGAGACACGGATAGTGCCACATAGTACAAAGAGTGACAACTTTTTATTATATTTTAAACTTAAGAGTTTCGAGAGTTTAGAGATCCTACTAAATTAATATTTTTAAGTTATTATTTAAATAATTAAATTTTTAATTAAAATTAATATAAATTTAAATTAATATTTAAAAATTCAAAAAATTTAAAATATTATTTGATAAGAAATAGAATATGAAAATGGGTAGAGAGGAGTGCGAGGGTGGGCAGAGTGCGAGAGGGGTAGTTTTAATAATTTTTTTCTTCTAAAGTTCTATTGATTGCTATTAAATTGATAAAAAAGTGAAAGTGAGATGGAATAAAAGAGAGAGATGCCACATAGGAAAGGGAACATGAACTTTTAAGGAGAATTTAGAATTTGTTAAGACCTCATGACATTGCTATGTGTATATATGTAGTTAAATTTGTACTTGTGTATGCATTTACGTGCAAGCCCAATATCGATTTATATCACTATGCTCTTAACATGGGTTGTGATTGTGATTGGGTTTCTAGCATAGAATGTGAGTCCTTAATGATATGTGGTCGTGGTCTGAGCTGATATAGAGCGCACACATGAAGGTGGTCGTGTTAGGTTAGTGTTGTTTGGTAACTTTGGTTACAAAAATGAGCAAAGGTAGATGGGGTTAGGTTATTTGGTTACATAGATAAAAAAAGATGTAACGATAATATTTAGAAGGGTAAAAGTGTAAAAGATCGTTTTCCGTAAATAGTCATTGTGCTATAATTTTGTTAAGGGAGGAAGGTGTGATTTCAGAAAACACAAAGGTGGTCTGTGTATTTGACAGAAACCTCAGCTGATGTTAGTGTAATAGTCCGTATTATGTTTAATACTTCTGTAATTGCAAGAATGAATTTGAAAGTTAATGTTGCTCTAGAATTTAACATGCATTGTAAAGATGCTCACCATTTAGATTTTAATTGATATTGTATATCACTATTTGACCTTTTCCTCATTCTAAAGTTAGCAAATTTATGGGAGATTTCCTATTCGAGACTTATTGAGTTGTTCATTTTATTATATCCTTGATAAGTAGTGAAATACCATTTACCTGCAGTTGGTCCAATGCTGGCAGCTAAGACTTCATATAAAGTTTCAAGGTTAAGGTCTTTCTTGCCCCATACATTTGTTCCAGTCGCATCAAGTTTGGAGGCAGTTGTTTCTAGTACATTGTTGAGCCCTGGTATTGATATACCTCAGAAGCCTGCCTCTGGTGCGTTTATAGGCAGAGGAAATGAAATGGCAACTAGAAATGCCGGGCCTAAACAAGGGAGTCATTACCACATCCATAGTCGGAGGTAAGTAATGAATCTGAAGCTGCTTGATAAAATTCTTTGCAAATGTTTCTGGGAATTTCTATGCAATTTTAATGGTCAAGTTTTTATTGTTTTCTTCTTTTGGCTATAGTGTCGTGTGTCTATCAGATAATTGTGGACATGCCAAACTCCATTGGAATAGTTTTGATAATTCTTGTCTTACCATGAGTTCCCGTAACAATGTGGTTCTCCAATTTAATTAATTTGTGAGAATGTGAAGCCTACAATCCATGTTTAGCAAGCTGTCTTTGTTTCTCGATGTAGTTTGAGTCTAATGGATGTATGTTTGATTTTCCTTCAATTGGGATGCTATAATTTATGGCAACGACATCTTCGAGTACTATCATTTTCATACCATATGGTCAGTTACAGAACTTTGGAAGACTTAAGGAAATACCATCCTTACAATTGTTAACCGACAATATTATTAGTTTTGAATTGGACTTTTCAATATTATTATGTGTGGAATATTAAGCTTTTCATTTAGTTTTATTCATATTGCATAGTTAAAAAAATACTCTGGATCAATATTGTCAAATCATATAGTGAGAGAAATGAATTCTAAGCATTATGACTGGTGGGTGCTTCTGCTGGTGATATAATATTATTATAGTCAAAGAAAAAAATAGAACGGAAGCGATTCTTTGCTAGAACTAGGCAAAGACGCCTTGGGATCTAAATGTTTTAGGACCTATGTGAAGGTGTATTTAGAAATTGAATGCCTTCTCCTTTTCCTTTTTTGAAGTTATATGTATAGAGATGCTTATAATTTAT
Source organism: Heliamphora pulchella (assembly GCA_032270985.1). Classification (NCBI taxonomy): domain Eukaryota; kingdom Viridiplantae; phylum Streptophyta; class Magnoliopsida; order Ericales; family Sarraceniaceae; genus Heliamphora; species Heliamphora pulchella. The sequence goes on along the minus strand of JAULJZ010184780.1, from coordinate 10,065 downwards.
AGAGTAAATAAAAAGAGAGAAAAATGGAATTATCAAAAGAAACATGACAGAAGCCATTTGATTCAAACAATATAAGGCAGTTGTTTTTTATGCTGCATTAGATATAATGGGAGTTGAATTCGGCTCTTGTGCAGGAGTAGGGTAGTGGTATCTAGTGGTCAAGTTGCTGGTGCCTATTTGATTGCCATTTTATATTTCTCTTCACTTCTAGAAAGAGGTCCATGTGATGCATTTGATTGTCTATCTAAGGCAGAGTTCTCCAAACTCACCTTGTAGAGTAAACCTCGGGTACCTGCAACCATACTCAACCACATGCATAGTGATAGTCGAATTCAAGATGTTCGAGCTATGGTTCATCTCAATGTTTACCCCCCTGGCTGTTGGTTTTCTTTCTTCATATTGGTATTTTTGTCAATTCCACTTGCGTAGTGCTTAAAGCCTTCTCTCTTACACAATCGGTTCCAAGTTTAGAGAAAGGAGGAGGGTTGTGCGTTAGGTAGCTGACAATTAGCATGTCAAAAAACCCGTTAGATCTCTATAAATATGAATACAAATAGTTATGGAAAAGAGTGATTGAACATCGTTTAAGATTAACAACAATAATGTCATAGAATCTGTTTAATTTTATGGCTAAGTAGGTCAACTATGGAAGCAACCCACCTACTGAGGAGATTAGTAGAAAAGTATAAAAAAAGAAGAGAGATCTTCATATAGTTTTTATAAACTTGGAAAAGGCCCATGATAGTGTCTATGGATATCATATGGTGGGAATTGAAGAGAAAGAGAGTGACAAATGGTCCATTGATATAATAAGAGACATGTATGATGGAACTGCCACGACAATTAAATCACCCGCAGGAGAAACAAGTGAATTCCCAATTCCAGTAGGATTACATCAAGGATCGGTTTTGAATTCTTATTTCTTTGCCTTAATTATAGATGAACTAACTAAATATATTCAGGATAATGTTCCATGGTTTGTGTTGTTTGCTGATAATATTGTCTTAGTAAATGCGATTAGGAGTGGAGTTAATGTTAAGTTAAAAATGTAGAGAGAAGTGTTGGAGTTAAAAGGGTTTCAAGTAAGTAGAAACAAAACTGAATATATAGAACATAATTTTAGCAGTAAAAAGAGTATTAATAGTGAAGAAATAAAGATTCAAAATCAAGAGATATCTAAGAGTGCATATTTTCATTATTTAGGTTCAATTATTTACAAAGATGGAGATATTGCAAATTATGTAACCCATTGGATCAAAGTTGGTTGGCTTAAGTGAAGGGATGCTTCTGACGTTCTATGTGATTGACAGATACCTATAAGAAGATTAAAAGGACAATTTTATAGGACAACTATTAGTTTAACAATTCTATATGGAACAAAATGTTGGGCTGCTAAGAAAAATCATATAAATAAGATGAATGTTACTGAAATGAGAATGTTAAGGTAAATGTGTGGTAAGATTAGAAAAAATAAAATTAGTACTAAAAAAATTCGTGGAATGGTAGGGGTCGCACCAATTGGGAATAAGTTGAGAGAAAATAGATTAAGGTAGTTCGGACACACACAATATAGATTAGTTAATGCAGTAGTAAAAAAAAGTGGCAAGATATTGGATAATAGAAATACTAGGGAGAGAGATAGATCTAAATTGACATGGGATGCCGTATTAAGAAAAAATATGAACTTATTGAAACTAACTGAAGATGTAGCCCTTAACATAATAGAATGGCGTAAAAAAATTTATATAACCGACTCCAATTTATTGGGATAAAGGCTTGGTTTGGTTTGGTTGTGTTGGTATTTTTGTCGAGTAGGTTTATGGGGATGGAGGCCCATTTGTTGATGATTGTTGCCTTATGAGCTAAAAACCCCTTGTCCACCTTACAAGTGCAAGCTAGTAGGTATAAGTGCAAGCTAAACATGTGTTATATTTTATTTAGTTTTTTATTTCTATTTATTTTCTTTTTTAATGAAGCCGAAGATAAAGAAGATAATGCAACAAGAAAAAAAAAGTAATTCTCAAATTCACATTTTAAATAGCCTGAGTTGTCATATATATAGGATTGGCATTCTTAACTATACAAACAATAAATGAAGGGCTTAGAAAATTATGGTAGAGAGAAAATCATATTTAATGCTTTCCTCATCTTGGATTGATCAAAAGCATTTGGCCATGGTTAATTGAAAATTTATGTTTTAATCCGTTATGTGGAAGGTGTGATTGGGCTGGATGGCCATTGATTTGCAGTGGTGTGGGTGTAGTGGAAAAGGTAACTAAATTGAAGTAAAAGTTTCAAACAAGAAGAATGGAATCGATGATATAAGACCTTGGGCAGCTGAAACTTTAGTTGAATAATGTGCAAATCGCAATCAGCACATTGAGATGGATAATAATATATAAAAGAAAAATAAAGAATGTTAAATTAATTTAATCAAAGCCAATCAGCATTGATCCAGGATATGAACCGAGGAAGACATATGTCATCCTCGGTTCATATGTGTGAATAGGGAACACAAAATATCTATTCCATTGCTTGTGGACAAGGTTTTTGATTATTTCATAAAAATATAAATCTCAAGTCATCAACAGAAAGAGGGTGGGTTGACCATCCTACGCATGGGTTTGTATTTATTGTTCTTTCATTCTTTATTTATCTTTTTCTTCTGTATTGTTTTCCATCCATTCATTCATATCTGAAAGTTAAATAGATATCTCAGTTATTGACATAATTTTTGTATTTAGATGATGATGTCCACTTATTACTTCTTCTATTTCATTTCGTAAATATTGTAGAAATAATGACTTCTTTTGCAGTGATGAGAGTTCAAGAGAGGCAATTGTATGGGGAAGACAAAAAAAGAGTCTGCCACAGAGACATTTCTTAAATCAACAACCTGGAGTAGTTGTAACTTTCCTTTATGCTTTATATACAACAAATCGTCATTATGGCTCTAATTGTCATGATACTTCCACAAGTGCGGTAACAAATAAGGTTTGTGTGACTTAAACTTGTCTACAACTTTTCTCCAGGTGTTGTGTCATTGTTTTGGACATCCTTACATCAATAAGATTGTATAGCAATTTAATTTTTACAGCACAAATTTCGAGGCATGTCTTGCAGTAGAAACTATTTGACGCGAAACATAACAGATGGAATATTCTCGATTTCATTAAGTTGTTTAATATTTAGTTTTCTTTTAATTGGGAATCTAGGATTTATTTCCTGTTAGTATTATGTTTCCCTTTTTGTTTGGAATTCTAGTTTTTGATCTCAGTGTGGTTTTTGCCTATAAATTAGAGTTATTGGTAATGTAATAGTTGAACATGAATTAATAGAATTGAGAGTTGATTAAGATTATGGCCTTTGTGTGCTTATGGCTGGGTCCCACATGTGTTTTTTCTTCCTTTTATCCTATCGTTCTAGAATAAAAGCTTAGCCTCTCATGGCATCAAAGCTTAGGCTCGAGAACTCATCCCTTTATTTCTCGTTCTCTTATTTCTCTCTCCAGTCAGTACTTTCTCCAAACACCCATCATACTAATTGCAGCCCCAAACGAGGCCTGCAGAACACTAGCATTGCTGGAACTCTCACCAGAATCCTAGCATTGCTGGAGCACTATAACCTTCTCCATCTCCTCACCAACCCAATGCGACGCCATTGTGACCAATCCTCGAACTCAATCGTCAACTTCTCCATTGTCGAACTCCAAACTCCATTGAACTCTCAATCACCTAACACAACTTTTCATTGCCAACCCACCACAATGCGATCAAGACTAGTCTATCCAAGTCCATCTCTGAAGTTGTTGGCCAAGTTTTCACTTTCATAGCTGCTGCTTTTCTTAATAAAATTATTAAGTTAGGAGTATTATTGTACTTTTTATGTTGGTGTCATTATATAAATAATAATGATAAGGGAGCTAACCCTAATTTTAGTTGTTGTCCTATTCACCATCACAATAGTTCTCTCTCAAGTTTCCTCATCTCTTTTCATCTTTACAGTATTCTTAACATAGTATCAGAGCAAGGTCTTGTGTAACGAAGACGTATTATTATTATTTTTTCTCATTCTTTCTCTTCTTTTTCCTTTTCTCCTTTGCTGAGTTCGTGATTGTAAAAAAAAAAAAATCTTCCCAGATGATCGACTATTCCCGATCTATAAATTCATGATTTTTTCCTTCTTGTTCTCGAATGCTTGATATTTTTTTGATTCCTTTTTCATGTTTTGGCGCTAGCACTATGTTCTTCGCAAATCATTGTTTGGAATCCTTTCAGCTTCAATCAATGGGTGTTTTTCCATCTATGGGTGTCGATTAGGAGTCTCCAAAGCCTGAATCACCTCTATTGTCAATCTTGAGTTGATTTCAGAGCACGGCCAAAAGATTTTGTTCACTTTCAGTGTTACGACTAGGGTTTGCGCGATTTTGCCCGTTTGATTGTGCCGTTATTCGACTTCCTCTTGTTTGAATCAGTGTTGGTTGGTCCTCCTTGGTTGTTTATATACTCCCACAAGTCGCGACTAGGGTTGCACTGGTGTTTCTTGTGGATTTCCTGTGGCGTCTAGGGTTCTCAGCTATCACTTTGATCCTTTTCGTCCTATAGCGTTCTTGTATGAGTTGATTTGAATGCTTTGAGTATTATTGGTTATCTTGTGGTTTAGTTCTCCGTTGATTTGCGTCCGTTGCTATGTTTATTGATTCCTTCGGCCTCCTACTGTTTCTTCTCGTTTCTCCATAACCATGTCTAATACTAGCAAGCAAGCCTTCTGGCAGATTTGAGGATATCGGGCTGCCTCGTTCTGGGATTCCTACTAACAGTTAATCTTTTTTGATTATCCTGGTGAAATTGGATGGTAGTAATTATTTGATTTGGTCTCGTATTTGTAGCTTAGCCATTGTTTCTCGCGGTGCATCTAGGTATATTACTAGAGAAATTGAACTGCTAACAGTTGTGGGGCCTTCTCGCATTAGATGGATAGAGGAAAATGCTCTTGTCAAGTCATGGTTATTATATTATATGCAGCATTTTACTGTTGGATACGGCCCATAAGATTTGGTCTGTTGTCGCTCAGACTTACTCTCAAACTGGCAATGATGCTCAACTCCATGAATTGCGGAAGAAGCTCCTTGGCTCAGTATTTTACCGAGTTGACTAGTTTGTGGAATGAGATTGATTATTATTAGGATTTTCAAGCTATTCGTACCACTGATGCTACTGTCTTTCAAAAGATGGTGGAAAAGGAGCGGGTTTATGATTATCTTGTTGGCCTAAATGTTGAATATGATCCAATCTTTGTTCAAATTTTGGGTTGAGATCCGTTTCCTACTTTGAGGCAGGCGTATGCTTATGTTCACTAGGAAGAGAGTCGGCGTCAAGCACTAGTTTCTCTTTCTAGTCAGGAGCGTTCTGTGTTGTCACGTCCCTCACCCAAACATGCCCCTCTACTCATTCTAGATCTAGGGAGAAGAGTGGATCAGTAGCTTGAGATCAGTTACGCTGTGAGTATTGTGGTAATCCTCGTCATACTAACCACTGCTGGAAGTTACATGGTTGTCCCCCTCAGGGATGTGAAGGTGGCCGTGGTGGCGGACGTAGTGGACTTATACGCTTCCACGCTCATCTTTTTGAGACCTCTATTGGCCTATCTGGTGAGATTGGCCCTCTTTGAGGCCGAGTTGGCTACTCTCAGGCGCCTGATTGCTCATGTTGACATCTCTTCTTCTACTGCCTCCTCTTCCTCCTCTAACTTCGCTCGCTTAGGTATATCTCTCAGTGCACTTAGTGCTGTTTGCTCTCATATTCCTTGGATCATTGACTAAGGAGCCACTGATCATATGATTGGGTTTTCTACCTTGTTTTCTTTTTACTCTGGTAAAGATAAGGTTCAAATAGCCGATGGGTATTTATCATCTGTATCTGGTCTTTATCATCTGTATCTTGTAAAGGTTCTACCCATTGATGTTCACACTTTCTCTCTCGTCTGTTCTTCATGTTCCCAATTTTTCTACTAATCTCTTATCTATTAATCGTCTTACGAGTTCATTAAACTGTTCTGTAATATTTTTTTCCTCATGTGTTCTTCAGGAACTTGTGACGAGGATAACGATTGGCAGTGGTAGTGCGTATGGTGGACTGTACTTACTGGATGTTTTGTCTTCCTCTTTCTGTTTCACCTTTACCGTTTGGCCAGGCTCTTCATGCCAATACAAGAACTTTACTTTTGCAGCTACATTAGTGGTATCATCATTTGGGGCATCCTTCTTTTAGAGTTTTAGAGAGACTTTTTCCTTAGTTAAACATTGTTATAGAATTACCTCTTGTTGTGAGGCTGTGAACTTGCCAAACATAAATGGTATGTTTACCCTTCAATTAATAAACACAATATTTTTTGTTTATGATTATTCATTATGATGTTTGGGGCTCTTCGCCTATTACTTTTATTTCTGATTATCGGTGGTTTGCGAATTTTATTGACTATTATTCTCATGTGGGTTTACTTACTTCGTGCTAAGAGTAAAGTTATTTCGTGTTTTTAAAATTTTCAACAATTGGTGTGTATGGGACTCATAGTTATAAGAATCTTACGATTCACGATTTAGTTCACGATTCATACATAAATTGATACGAATTTATGAGTGAATCTATTTTATGATAGAACTGTGATGAATCTTACGATTCACGATTTGATTCACGAGTCAATTCACTACTTACGATTCATGTAATTCTTAGAATTATTAGATTTAACAAATTTCAATACCCCATTTACCCTTTTTTTTAAACGCCTTCATACAACTTAGTATGGTTACTATGAAAATAAAAAATAAACATGCATAATTTACTGTTCATTTGGAGATTAGAGAATTTAATAAGAACCTGGCAGATCCAATAAATTCTTACCTCTTTTAGGTAAAAAAAAAAAAAAATCAAAATACATCTTTTTAGGATATTTAAGATGGAAGTATCACTTTTGATAAACCATTTATTTTTATTTTAGTGAAACAAACATGTTTTTTAAAAATTATATGACTTTAATCATTTGATTCAATGGTTCCACAACATATTTTCTAAGTTTTTCTTTATTAGCAATAAGCATAAAAATATATTTTGAAGTGTTTTACATTTAATCTCTCTTCTTTTATTTTACTCAGTTTGAGCTTTCTTAGTACATTTTTTTAATTCCAAATAAGAATATATAATATTTTAAAAAAATCTTATGGTTAGTTGGATTAGAATTAAAATCTCTTGTGATGAAGGTTAATGTCTTTCACATTTGGAGTCTGTAATCGTGTTTTTATTGTATAATTTGTGTTAATATCAGTTTATTCATTTTATTTTGTCCATAAAAAGTGTTTAAATATCATATTTATTGTTTGTTTATACCAAATCTTACGATTCACGATTCGATTCGATTCGATTCACGATTCATAAAATAAGGATTTCGATTCACGATTTGACAAGTATGATGGGATTGAGTATCTTGATGGTTGTTTTCGCGTTTATCTAGAGACTCATGGTATTATATTCCAAACGGGTTGTGTACTCACTCCTGAACAAAATAGAGTTGCGGAACGAAAAAATCGTCATCTTATTAAGGTTGTCAGTTCTCTTCTGTTCATTATGCATGTACCCAACAAGTTGTTTTGGAGTGAGGCTGTTCTCATAGCTGCCTATCTTATCAATCGTCTGTCTTTTAGTGTCCTTCAATTCAAAACCCTTTAGTACTTCTTCCCACGTCTCTATCTATTTCTTCTCTTCCACCTAGGATTTTTGGGGTACTTGCTTTGTTCACGCACTTAAATACCCGGGTTGCAGATTGGATTATAAGGCTATTAAATGTATCTTCATTAGCTACTCTGCTACCCAAAAAAGGCTATAAATGCTACTCTCCTACCACTCACGAAGTGTTTGTCAGTATAGACGTTACTTTTTAGGAGACTGGGTCTTTGTTCTATCCATTTGAGACATCTCTTTTGGGGGAGACATAAATTGGAATAGATGTTGCCATTGGATACACAAATTCAGCCTAATCAGGAGTCTCACGGGTTAGTCTTTCCACATCTTGCACAACAAGAGCTTATTCCTACTGGGGGGAGAAGGATTAGTCTGGTGAGATGAAAACAGAGCAGGATGTTGCTAGACGATTAGATAGAATTGATCAGCATACTTATTCTCGACGTCAGGAGGATCAGATTGCTTGTGAGCCATACCATCTTGCTAGTTGTTATCTCCACCCCCTATTTCAGTCTCCTCCACCGTTTCAGCTGGTAATGAATCTTCTATTGTTAATATTGATACTTTTGACTTACTTATTGCCCTTCAAAAATACGTTAAGACATGTACTCAACATCCAGTTTCACAATTTGTCTCATATGATTCATTATCAAATTCATATCTTGCTTTTGTCTCGTCTTTGTCCTCTGTATCGATCTCGCAGGATTGGAAGGAAGCTATTGTGGACTCTAAGTGGAAAAAAGGATATGATTGAGGAGATGACGGCTATGAAAAAGAATGGTATCTGAGAGTTAGTTTTTCTTCGAAAAAGGAAGAAGCCAGTTGGGTGTAAATAGGTATTTACCAGTAAGTAAAAGGCAGATAGGTCAGTTGAGAGATTAAAGGCAAGATTAGTCGCTAAGGGTTTTACCCAGACTTATGGTATTGATTATCTGGAGATTTTTGCTCCATAGCCAAAATGAATTTAGTTTGCGTGCTCTTGTCTTGTGCTACTGCTATGGGTTGGCCTCTCCAACAGTTGGATGTACCACTAGGTTTCTCATCCCGTGAAACTGAAGGGAAGGTGTGCAAATTGAAGAATGCTTTATATGGATGTACCGATAAAGTCATACAAACCATACCATATTTATCAAGCATGGTAATAATAAGATTATAATCCTTATTATATATGTTGATGACATAGTTGTGACAGGAAATGATGCAGAAGAGGTGTCTCATCTCAAGAGAAGTTTAGCTAAAGAGTTTGAGATGGAAGATCAGGGGCGTTATGATATTTTCTTGGTATTGAGGTAGTTAGATCAGATAATGGCATCTTCGTTTCCCAAAAGAAGTATATTTTTGATTTCCTAGAGGAAACTGGCATGTTGGGTTGTTGACCAGCTGATTCGTCTATTAAGGGTAATCATTGTCTCAGTAGTGGTGATGGAGAATCTTACGGCAAGGGCAGATTTCAAAGGCTTGTGGAAAAATTAATATATCTATCTCATACTACACTTGATATTGCATGTGCTATAGGGGTTGTCAGTCAGTTTATGCATGGTCCCCGTAGTGCGCATCTAGATGATGTTTATCGTGTTTTACGATATCTTAAGTTTGTCCTTGGAAAAGACTCCTGTTTTCTAATCATGGTCACATAAAATTAGAAGCATTCACGGATGCGGACAGTGCTCGTTCAGTTGATGATAGGCGATTTACATCGAGGTATTGCACGATTGTAGGCGGTAATCTGGTTATTTGGCGAAGTAAAAAGCAGACAGTGGTAACTAGATCAAGTACAGAGGCTGAGTACAGGGCTATGGTATATGGCATTTACGAACTTATATGGCTCCAAGTTCTATTGAAGGATTTTGAATGAGTGTGAAAAATTTATAAAATTGTATTGTGACAATAAAGTTGTCATTAATATCGCTCATAACCCAGTATAACATGACCTCTGTTATCAGAATCGTACGATTCGGTTCGATACATCTAGCAATCGATTCGTATCGGTGGGGTGAATCGGCGAAAACAAGAATAGTACGATTCACGATATGTATCACATGATTCGATACGATTCGGTTCAATAAATTAAGGAATCGATTCAATACCCAACAAGTCTCGAGTTAGTATTTCTTCTAACTTATAATTCTACATTATAGAGATTTGTTCCACGTCACTTTTCTAAGCCACCAAACTTTATTTATATATTCTTGATGTTTTTCTACCAAATAGTAATTGATTTTGGATTGGATGGTTATAAATTCCAACATGATATGATTAGTATCAAAGTTGTGTAGGGTGATTTCGCAAGTTAAATTTTTACCCAGTGTCTATTTCGTTCATTTTTATATCA